>SDVV010006929.1:0-18107 GCA_016164225.1 Gammarus roeselii
ATATATGTGTGTGTGTATTATATTTATCATATAAAACTGTCTGACTCATTTTACCTCACCGATATGAGTATCCACAAGGTTTTCAAATGTTCAAAGCAACACTCACGCGGAACCTTTTGTCCAGGGTGATGGTCTGATCAGGAGAAGCTTTAGCCGTGCGATTGTCCTGTAAAAATAAAATTTAGCATTTTATAGACCTAATACTGCTCTGACACAATGGGGCGATATTATTAACGATTCACTGTAATACTTGCTGTTGAGCTCGCTTTAATGCTATTAAAGGAAAGAACTCCAAAACGCGGATTAGTAAAGGAATTAGATAGGAATACATAGAGTTACTTTTCAGTCTAAGAAGTTTAAGCCCCAAATTTTCACGAACGACCAGAGTCAGGCAGGTCGCTAACGGGTGACTCATTCTGACGGACGGGCGGACAGCGTTCGGATATACATTGGCAGTTTTTATATTATGAACATTTTTCATTTTGCTCTAATATGATATGTATTGTATTTTTTTTTCTTCTATAGATGTTTGTATAGAGGTATGCTGAGTCACTAACTGTTGCTGGTTCAATATATTTATACGGTTCTGGTAGGATTAGTAGTATTCCAAATTTCTGGTGGATTGCGGTAGAGGACCCCAAGGCAATAAGTTGGATGCGCTCATTGAAAATTAGGTGAGTTTGCTCTTATTTGTTCTTTGTCTTGAATTTTTTTTTTCCGTGGCACGTTTGCTATGCTTTGAGGTAAGGTTTCGTTATCTATTTTACTTCTGGATTAAATTTCTATATTTTTTCTGTACACATATGTTTTTTCCTTATCTAATTGGGGTGTAATTGACTCATTCGGAGGTTGTTTGATGGGTTCCAGCCTGATATTGAATTTAGACGGCGTTTGTGTTTTTCCATTTATTTATTTCATACGTATAAAATATCTATAGGAATAGTATGCTTTATTAGTCTGGTAGTTGGTGGGTTGATGTTGTATTTTGGATCGTTACGGAATTCTATCTACCCCACAACGCATTATCCAGGATTGAGCCAGATATATCGTTGTTCCATTCACGCGGTGTTCCAATAGCGAGAGTACCTGAACGATATGGATTAAATGTAAGTTATTATATTCTGGTATGAATACCTCGTAATATTCGATTGATTTATGTTGAATTTTGAAGTTTTTTTTTAATAGTTATCATGCACAGTTATAGGATTTTTTTAAAGATATTTTAGGTTTGCATCTTCCATGTAGTACACTATTTCAGGCATAAATGGTCGGTTATTGTATCATTTTGGCATTTTATACGTATATGACATTCTGTTATGATTTAACCGTGGTTACTTTAGTTAAAGAAATGTTAATTTAACCCTGTTTTGGACTGAGTTGAGGCTAATTTCATCAGATTTTGTATATACCATGGCGTGTTCGTGAAGAGATGTATTCCACACCATATACTATAGGTTTCAGCTTATGTTGCTCGCATGTCCTGGTATCTTATTCACGTGAGTTGTTTGGTTGGTTACATGCATTATTCTCGTTCGTCACGCTTTGTAATGTATGTTTTGGGTATGGTAGAGAATTGATCTTCTTGCTTTGTTATAAATCGAGAGTTTTAGTATGTGTCTTTCAGTTTTATATGTTTTCTGTACAGTTTACATCTACGATGCAAGGTATCGGAATATTAGGATATAATACGTTTGTATCAGCAATGTTGAACATTATTTCAGATATAATTTATTAACATGTCGTTTATTTTTAGGGTTTTATATATCTTCTTACATCCTTGTACAATGTTTGACGTGGTTATCATAGATATAGAAGATCCCATTTGTTACAAACTTGGTATTGATGTTACTTTATCGTATGTTTATAGTAGGACCGTTCTTCAATAAATGGGATGAGTTAGAGGTGTCCCAGAGGTCAAATCTAGTTGCGCTTCCGTATATTTCTGATTTACTATGCTGGATACCATACTGTATTATATTTTTGATTTGAATTAGAGCAGAGTAGAGCATATTATTAGTTTTTTTATAGTTGTTGTTATTGTTGTTGTATGATTTTTCCCACGATAATCATAGGAATGTATGTTTAAGATGTGTAAGTCCATACTGCATCTTTGTGGTATTTTTCGTCATTGAACCCTGGCAATTGTATAGTGTAACGTTTTAGGAGACGATTTACTGGATGGAGGGGTCCTGGTGTAGAGGTGGCTTACACTATTTGGTGGTCATTTGGAGTTCGTCCTGTTCAACGTGAATTATGTAAGTTCTTGTTGACGTCGATCTTAAGCCTTATTGGTTCGTTAGAGAGGTTATCCGACGAGCTGCTATTCGTTGTAGTGGTTTACTTAGGTAATCAGTGAACAGATACCCAGATTTTTTAAAGTCACACTCATTGAATCTCATGTCAGCCCCATTCATGACCACTATACCTGTGTATAGATTCATGATTATGTCCAGGATGTGACTTTGCTCGACGTTGTTTAGAGATGATGGACTAAACAGATGCATGGTATGTATGTCGGAGGTATTGTACCCTGGCTGAGTGTTACCTTCAAAATTTGTTATGTATCAGTGGTAGATTGCTGAGAAGAGACCTAGTAAAGCGTTGTAGAGTGCGTGGTTATGACACGGTGCGCATGGATTTTATCCTACCAGAGGCATAGCATGAATTAAGTCTAGGAATTTGTTATAGATTCGAACAGGTATCGTAGCATAAATAACATTATTCTCATGAACTCAGTGTCAGATATTTTCGATATGACTGTTTTGTTAGTATATGATCTCAGTCATGAACCAGATAACGTGGAATATTGGAGATATAGTTATCATCTGGGTGTGGTAGGATACACCGTATATAATAGTTAATTATTGTCGGTTAGGGTAGAGTGGAAAATCTTATTTAGCTATTTTATAATTGTTGTTGTATGTTTTAATTGGTTATCAAAGGAATATATCTGTAATAGGTAAAAATTCGCCTAATTTCATGGAATGTATGGTACAAAATACGTTTATTTAGATGGAATAATCCAAAATAATATATATTTTTTTCTTATCGACACTGGATTTGGGTCCGTTTCCATGTCGTCTTGGAGAGCTAATCTACCGGATTTGTGTAGAGTGTGTTAAAATTTATTAAAAAATTTATTATACATCTCAATTATGTCATCAGCTCGCATGTCTTTATTAGATGCTTATTCCCTCATGTCTTACTTATATAAATATTTGTGATACGTTGGCAATTGTACACTTAGAAGTTACTGATTGATTCAGGTTTTGTTATGAGATTGAGTTCCAGTTCAGAATATCTGTCTTATTTGAGCGTTCACAATATCCACTGTAGCACTTTCACTGAATGTTTGTGATGATGGCCGTAAACCTAACCCGTTTACGGCCATCATACTTATGTTAGGTTGATTTTGAGCTTCATTCATATCAAATCTATCCACTTGACTCTGTAGTTCTACAAATCTTTAGTAGATTGTGTGCCTACATAAATACATTTTCTCACTTTATACGTTACAAGTCCAGTAATATCGATGAATTTCAAGTAATGTTAGGTGATCGCTCGTAAATAGACTATAGAATTCAAAACGTTTATGTAAGCTTTCCGCATATGTCAGTGATTGTTGTTGGTGTTGAAGCGTCAGCAAGTTTTATGTACGTTTTCACTGTTGGATTAAGATTTTTTGTTGTAATGTAGGATGTGTGGTTCCTACCATTTTCGTCTATTATAACGAATATTGAATTAATCCACTCTAACATATTTACTACAGATCTGTGATGTAAGGTCCGCAGTCAACAAGATCTAGGATATAAACAATGTCTAAGGTACTGAATTAGCGAAATATATATCAATGTACGACAACATAGATCAAATATCAATGAATGCAAAACGGGTTATCATACACTGGCAAATACATTAATACCAAGGCAACCTAACCTATCCAAACCAATAGTCATGTATTTTTTTTCAAGTTGGAGCTTGTGTATGGAATTGATTCTTAAGAATCTCGCCCTCTGGGCTGTAAATTTAACATATTATTAGCAGTTTGAATATCTTTCTCCTATTTTATCCAGTAAATATCATTTTGCAGCTGTTTAGAGTCCAGAATTTATCGATATCTCTGTTACATGTTTGGATGAGACTCGGCAGGTAGGTTCCAAATGAACAAATTCACTTCAATTCGTAACACTTTTTTCAATGTGGATCAGTTTCACGCGATAGTATGCTCAAAGATCTAGTCATCCTAATCAATTTAACCAATAATTATATATTTTCATTCAAGTTTGAGGGTTATGTATGATATTTTGTCTTTTTTTGTGCGATGTACATCAAATCAAATCGCCTCCACACGGCTCTCTTTTACGTAACTTTTTTTTAATGCCATCTACCAAGCATACACATATATTTTTAAACGCATAAACAGGGGCGTTTGCGTCACAGTACTGGCACATGTGTCGACACAATGCATATGTAGAGGGTCGTTAGCCTCACAGTGTCGGCACATGTGTCGACACAATGCATATATACAGGGGCGTTAGCCTCACTGTGTCGGCACATGTGTTGACACCATGTAGGCATTTACACACATTATATGCAAAAAGGGTTACCATACACCACCAGATGCATTAATACCTAGGCAACCTAACCTAACCAACTTGATCAACAAGTATGTGTCATCGTTCGAGGTTTTTCCTGCATACACATATTACTTATTCATTGATTTACCATTTATTCATATCAAATCCCTTCACATGGCTCTAAATTTTGATCTATCATTTATAGCTTTGATATACACTTTCAATTTTGATTTAGCAAATTTCATCTATTTTCATATACAAGTACTTTTTTTTTATTGTTATGTTACATGTTATTGTTATGTTACATGTTATTCACCCCTATCAAAACCTAACCTATCCTCATGTACGGTATTCAGTCATTGTTATATACATATGAAGCCCTTCAAACGAGTCTAAATATCACTTTAACATATACGTATTTTATTTCGTTGTCACTCTAAACCCATATTAGTTAGCAGAGAGGATCCATTTTCAAACTTAGATGGTGTGAATGTTATTGGCAATTCATATTATTTTTGATTTTACAAAATTCTACATCACTTTAACCTGTTATTCACACCCATCAAAACCTTTTCCTAACCTTATGTACGGTATTTAGTCATTGATATATACATATGAACCCCTCCAGACGACTCTAGATGCCACATTAACATATGTGTTAATTATTTTGTTGCACTCTCGACCCATATTAGTTAGCAGAGAGGTCCCATTTTCAAACTTGGATGGATTGAATGCTACAAGTAATTCAAATTTATATCCAGTTTCATACAAACGGACACATGGTCCTACACAATGTTTTTTCTTATTTTACTTCAATATCTCCACTTGGCCTCGCCAATCTTTGACGACTTGCATCTCTGATTTACCTTTTCTACCCTATAATTCGTTTCGTTTCATGATCTGATCGGACACTGATTTATATCCTTCCAATCTGTAACTCACCAAGATCATTTACCTCTGGATTGGCTTCTGGCATCATTTCACGCCTCGAAATATATTCTTCTACTGATTTTTGACAATTCAATGTTACCTCCGTTTGACACGATGTTTGCAATTCGTTACTTAACCATGAGTTTAGGAAAATATAAACAAATCATTGAGGATATACATTTTTTTTTAGTACATATTGGCCTCATTTACAGATCTTGCTGGCAACATCAATCCCATTGACCTCGTTTTTTGATTTGAAACAGCATGGTTCGTCCATCCAGCCATACCCATCATCACTTTATTTCAGTTTCCTCTCAAAATCCTTCATATACTCCATCATTTCTTTGATGCGAATACCGAAGGCTGTCCCATTCCCGTGGGTCCACAAATGTATTGCTTCTTTTTCTTGAACCTTAATTATTCGAAAATTCTCAAATTCAAAGTCATACTGAGCTTTATCTGGATCATACGATCCAGATATTATTTTTTGTTCCCAGGTAAAATTTGTTTTCCACTACCGCAGATTTAATTGAGTCATGATGATAATTTTCCACTGGGATCATATCAATTCGAGATTTCCTTTCTCATTTTTCCCTAAACTTTGTTACATACGGCTGTAACGCGTCGACATTAGTTACCCAACACCGACTTCCTTTTACTGCATCCATATATGAATGATATCTTCCACTCTTTTGATTCATGTTTTACTCATCCTGAGATAAGTGATATTTTCAACACTAGTGAATAGTTATTCGATCCAACTCATATCATCTCCGGAGATTTCTTCTTCCAACACTGGTAAACTAATCATTGGGATGTGGACATTCATTTTTTGATGACACAAAATTCTTAGTTGAGTTGGTTAGGTAAGGTAAGGTTGCCTAGGTATTAATGCATTTGGCGGTGTATGGTAACCCTATTTGCGTAAAATGTGAGTAGATGCCTACATGGTGTCAACACATGTGCCGAAACAGTGAGGCTAACACCTCCTGTATACATGCAATAAGTCGAAAAATGAGCCGACACAATGAGGCTAACAACCCTGTATGTATGCATTGTGTCGAAAAATGAGCCGACACAAAGGGGCTAACAACCCTGTATGTATGCATTGTGTCGACATATGTGCCGACACTATGACGCAAACGCCCCTGTATATGCAAGTAAAAGTATATGTGTATACTTGGTAGGTGACATTAAAAATATACAGCCCAAGTGGAGAGATTCCTACAAATCAATACCATACACAAGCTTCAAACCGATTAAAAATACATGAATATTGGTTAGAATAGGTTAGGTTGCCTTGGTATTAATGTATTTGGCAGTGTATTGTAACCCTTTTTGCATTCATTGATATTTGATCTAAGTTGTCGTACATTGATATATATTGCGCTAATTCTGTACCTTAGAAATGGTTTCTATCCTAGATCTTGTTGTCTGCGGACTTAACATCACAGATCTGTAGTAAATATGTTAGAGTGAACTTATTCAATATTGGTTATAAAAGACGAGAATGGTAGGAGCAACACATACAACATTACAACAAAAAATCTTATGCCAACAGTAAAACCGTACATAAAACTTGCTAACGCTTTAACACCCGTAGCAACCACTGACATATGCGGGAAGCTTACATAAGCGCTTTGAATTTTACAGTCTACTAACGAGCGATCACCTAACATTACTTGGAATTAATCGATATTACTGGACTTTTTAACAAGCAAAGTGAAAAATTAATATACGTAGGCACACAATCTGCTACTAATTGGTAGAACTACAGAGTCAAATGGATAGATTTGATACGAATAAAACTTAAATCAACGAGGAAATACCTAACATAGGTATAGAAACGGATGAAAAAAATTACCCATGGTTAGATTAGGTTAGGATGAGTTAGGTTTACGGTCATCATCACAAACCTTTAGTAAAAAATGCTTTAGTGGATATTGTGAACGCTCAAATAAGACAAAAATAGAACGCAATCTCATAACAAAGCCTGAACTTCTAAGTGTACAACTGACAACGTATCACAAACAATTATACAAGTAAGGCGTGTGGGAATAAGCATCTAGTAACGACATGCGAGCTGATAACATAATTGAGATTTATATTAAATTATTGAAGACATTTTAACACTAACTCTACACAAATCCGGTAGATTAGCTCTCCAAGACGACATGGAAACGGACCCAAATCCAGTGTCAATAGGAAAAACATTCCGATACTTTCGATTATTATATCCAAATAAGGGTATTTTATACCCAACATTCTATGAAATTAGGCGAATTTATACCTTATATAGATATATTCCTATGATAACCAATTAAAACATACAACAACAACTATGAAATAGCTAAATGAGATTCTCTTCTCTAGCCTAACTGACAATGATTAACTATTATATAAGGTGTATCCTACCACACCCAGATGGTAAATCCTACTCCAATATCCCAGGTGATCTGGTTCATGACTAAGTCCAAATACTAACATACCAGCCATACCGAAAATATCTGACACTGAGTTCATGAGAATAATGTTGTTTTACTACGATACCTGTTCGAATCTATAACAAATTCCTAGACCTAACTTATGCTATGCCTCTAGTAGGATAAAATCCAAGCCCACCGTATCATAACAATGAACTCAACAGTGCTCTACTAGGTCACTTCTCAGCAATCTACCACTGATTTATAACAAATTTTGAAGGTAACATCCAGTCATGGTACAATACCTCGGACATACATACCATGCATCTGTTTAGTCCATCATCTCTGAACAACGTCGAGCAAAGTCACATCCTGGATGTAATCAAAAATCTATACACAGGTATAGTGGTCAAGAATTGGGCTGACATGAGTCTCAAAGAGTGTGGCTACAAAAAATCTGGGGTTCTGTTCACTGATGACCTAAGTAAATCACTACAACGAATAGCAGCTTGTCGGACAACCTCTCTAACAAACCAATGGAACTTATTATCGACGTCCACAAGAACTTACATAATTCACGTTGAACTTGGACGAACTTCAAATAACCACCAAAAAGTGTAAACCACTTCTACACCAGGACCCCTCCATCCAGTAAATCGTTCTCTAAAACGTAACACTATATATACTCTTGCTAGGGTTCAATGACGAAAAATCCCCAAAAGATTCAGTATGGACTTTCACATCTTGAACATACATTCCTATGATTATCGTGGAAAAAAATCATACAACAAAAATAACAACGACTATTAAAATTGGTCAAATAAGATGCTCTACTTTGCCCTAATTCACAATAAAAATATAATACATTATGGTATCCAGCATAGTAAATCAGAAGTAAACGTAAACGCAACGAGCTTATGCCAATGGGACACCTCTAAATCATCCTAAACATTGAATAACTGTCCTAGAATAAACATACAATAAAGTAACAAAACAAGACCGAGTTTGTAACAAATAGGATCGTCTATATCTATAATAACCACGGCAAACATTGTACAAAGATACCTTGCATCGAAGATGTAAACTTTACTGAGAAAATACAAAACTGAAAGACACATACTTAATCTCTCGAGTTATAACAAAGCAAGAAGATCAATTCTCTACCATACCCAAAACATACATTAAAAACCGTGACGAACGAGAGAAAGCATGTATCCCACCAAACAACTGACGTGAATAAGATACCAGGACATGCGAGTAACATACGCTGAAACCTATAGTAAATGCTGTGGAATACTTCTCTTCACGAACACGCCATGGTATATACAAAATCTGATGAAATTAGCCTCAACTTAGTCCAAAACAGGGTTAAATTAACATTTCTTTAACTTAAGTAACCACGGTTTATTCGTAACAAAATGTCATATACATATATAATACCAAAATGATGCAATAACCAACCTTTCATGCCTAAAATAGTGTACTACATGGAAGATGCAAACTTAAAATATCTCTAAAAAAATCCTATAACTGTGCGAGATAACTGTTAAAAAAAAATACAAAATTCAACATAAATCAACCGAATATTACTAGGTATTCATACCAGAATATAATAACTTACAATTAATCCATATCGTTCAGGTACTTTTGCTATTGGAACACCGCGTGAATGGAATACCGATATATCTGGCTCAAACCTGGATAATGCGTTATGAGGTAGATAGAAGTTCGTAACGAAACAGCTGCATCAATCCAAAATACAAACATCAACCCACCAACTGTCAGACTAATAAAGCATACTATTCCTATAGATATCATATACGTATGAAATAAATAGATCTAAAAACACAAAACGCTGCCTAAATTCAATATCAGACTGGTACCCACCGAACAACCTCCGAATGATTCAATCATACCCCAATTAGATAAAAAAAAACATATATGTACAGAAAAAATATATAGAATTTAAATCCAGACATAAAATTTATAACGAAACATTCACTCAAAACATAGCAGACATGCCACGGAAACAATTTTATAAGACAATGAACTGGTAAGAGCAAACTGACCTAATTTTCCAGGAGCACATCCAAGTTTTTGCCTAGGGGTCATCTACCTCATCTCACCAGAAATTTGGAGCAACACTAATCCTACCAGAACCGTATAAATATATCTAACGAGCAACAGTTAGTGACCAAGCGTACCTCTATACAACCATCTAAGTAAGAAAAAACGTATATAAATACAATACATTTCAAAGTAGAATAAAATGGAAAATGTTCATAACATAAAAACTGCCAATGTATATCCGAAAGCTGTCCGTCCGTCCGTCAGAATGAGTCACCCGCTAGCGGTCTGCCTGACTCCGGTCGTCCGTGAAAATTTGGGGCTCAAACTTCGTAGACTGAGAAGTAACTCTATTTATTCCTAACTAATTCCTCCACTAATCCGCGTTTGGACTACATATATGCAATTAATGCTTCCTCAAACCTCATTGCTCTGTTCACTGCAATAGTCACAACAATTGCCACAGTAATTGTCACAGCTCTGCTCACTGCAATATTAATTGTTCTGCTCACTGCAATGCTCACTGCAATGCTCGTTGAAATGCTCGTTGCAATTCTCCCTCTAATGCCCCCCAGCATTGCTAATTGCAATGCTCCCTGCAATGTTTATTGTTATGTGTACTGCAATGGTCACTGCAAGTGCTTACTGCAATGTGAACTCAAATGCACACATAACCAGTCCTGACCTCCTAATGTGTTCTTAGCCAACTCATGCTACAAAGCTGCCAGACAATGCTAAGTAGCAATCATCCAAATACGAAAAGCATAACAGACCGCAGTAACTATGCCAACTGGCAGATGTTGTCAGACGACTTAAAGCTTGTCTCAGTCATGCCTCCAGGAGCCTATCTAATACCGAGGCAGCCAACACTTATATAAGCCTGATACTACATATTGGATACACTACACAACGGCACGACCTTCGCATCAACGCCGGCGGCGGCGGATTCGTTAGATTCGTACATACAAATTTCCTGAACACAAATGCAAACACCCTCACATGCATTACATTGGACAACAAACTAGAAGTGAAACCGGTTATAATTCCAATCCACAAGCAAAACGCAATCTTTTTGCCGTACATCCTCTATCTAGCTCGTGTCAACCATGTACACACCTCACTTAGACTACCCATCTCCTTCACCAACGTTATAGCTCTAGGTGACTTAAGGGCACACGATATTCCCCGACTCATCACACAAAAGATTGACTGGGTAGGTAATGTCCTTAACGACCAATTAGTCAAACTGATCACAAAATAACCCAATCTCAAACCCAGTGGCGCCCACGCGTAAACCTTTCGTACCTAACACTCCATGGACCTCAACAGACGTCTCATTCTGCTCTCCTAGACTCGCTCTAAACTGGCGAATTGCAGCACACCAAGATATGTCCTCCACAAATTTTAGTAACTGTGCAAGAACAGATAGGGTCGAATGCACGACATCAATAGAAACCGCCCAACACGACATCGACATCATTCAATTCTCATCCAATGACGCTGTCTCGAAGCACTTTACCCTGAAGACAGACAATTCATTGCCGGGTTCGTCCGGTGCTTCAATCCGAAATTTCGGCCCCTAAACAAGACAAAACTCATAATACAAAAACAACTCCTTATTTTTCCAGACACCGACAGAGTCATACAGATTTAAATCCTCAACTCAAAATATGATGCAGACATTTGTGAGCAGCAGACAAACTTGTGACTGAATGTGCTGGCAAACACCACTTCCTAACCTCTTCGTAAAAATTATGGAAACTTATTCGAAGCTTCAACAAGAAAAGACCAAGCCATATAGTCACACATAGAGTAACCCTACCGTCCAACACTCACATTATACCATCAATAAGCAGATATACTCATCAGACTCTAAGCAACACTTTCCACCAACTACAACATCAAGACAATAGGAAGATACTCAAGCAGCTACACAAATAGCGAATTGTCCAAATTATTGAAACTCATTTTAGATGATGGCCATGGTCATAGCTGATGTGAAATGAGTTTTAGCCGTCATCAGTCAGACCTAAAACTCATTAGCAACCGGCTCTGACGGCATATATTACATTCCCTATGAACACCTAAGTCCACTTACCATCAGCACTCTAACCGACATCTGTATCCTCTCCATTCAACACAATACCGGGCCCATGACCTGCAAGCAAGAGAAAATCTAACCCATCATGGAACCCAACAAGACTCTCATAGATCCAGCCACATTCAGACCTATTTCTCTCCTCCCGAATCCCTCAAAAAAATGTAAGACACTGGTTTTAAATAAAATTAGGACCCAAATTCTATTTGCCTCTACACAACATGACGTGAGGACACAACCCTCCACAACCACACTCCTCAACCTCACACAGACATCCAATAAGCTCAAACGAAAAGATGCCAGACCAACTCACCACGGATTGCGCTATTGACATTATTAAGGCATTCGGCACAGTTCAAGACATTTTCTCATGACAAAATACTCAACATAAATACACACATACATGAAACAAAAACAAGGAGTGGCTTGCTAAAATCCTTTCTAGTAGACATGCACAGTCATCAATACCAAGCCATTTCGTACACGCCACTTCGCCAATGGTGTTCCGTGGGGTTCCGTCCTGTTCCCGTCACTCTGAAACGTCTACATGCACGAACTGCCCATGCCAACTCCCCCCAACACATACATCCACCGCTCATATGCGGATGACATCACAATAGTCACATAATACCAAAAGTACGATACTGCAGCTGTTCACCTCACGTATTTACTAAACTGTCTCGAAGTCTGGCTGCGGGACAACAAAGTAAACGTATCGTAAGCTAGTCATCCCTTGTATTATAAACACCCCTATGTTACACTCAACAACATTTTGCTATCGCACAGCTCCACTACCACCATCATTGCAGTAACTTAAGAAACAGGAATGTCGTTCGAACCGCACGCAACAACGTCAGCACTGAAGCCAAACATGAACTGAATGTCATCCAGGCATTTACCACAACTACCTACGGACAGTACCATTTATCAATTACTATACTATTCTAGCAATTCATTAGAGCCTTCATTTCCAATGCCAACACTGCACGGCCTTACGCATTGCAACGAGCTGTAGACAGACCGCACACATTAGCCTTCTGCAGAAGAAGCCCAAGATCTTCTCTAAAAATGATCATCTTGATACGATGAGGATCCTATTCTTTAATGAGTTTGTGGACCACTTATTGAACCCTGATCAAATCCACCGACACCGACTAAACACACCGGCAGTCCACTTCGGCTACCTTTACACCGTATCTATCACCATACCGTCGACACATCTATGCACAAATAGATAGATATATACTTCACAGGTCCTGCGCTGGTTGACCATAGAGCCAAGTTGGTCATACAAAATCAACCCTTGGAGGTGGAGGTGTTCAAGTTGTGGTCCTCATGAGTGACAGGGTTCACCCAACTGGACTTAGGTGCGGGCACATCACGGCCCTCCAGTCATACTAACATAAAGTGGGAAACGTCCCTTCCGGTCTGCACCTGTGGTGCTGTGGCGTGCCCGATACAGTCAAGCACGTCTTGACAGCGTACAGATCCACTGCACCCGGCAGGCTCAACCATAATATCGTGTTGGTGCGTGATCCCTGGGTTCGAACGCAGGACAACATCAACTTTCTCAATAGTGTTGGTGTAACATTCCAACAAGCACATATCGGTGGGTACCCTGGCATTTGTCTTTTTTGTCGGCTGGGACTCCATCACCGCAGGAGGAGCTTGTGCTGAGTAGCCACAACAACTACTTGCTTGCTAGCTTTCGAATCAATAATGGAACGAGTGCAAAAACTATTTCACGGATTAAAAGATATGATAAACAGTGAATTAGTAGTAGTCAGAGAAGCAGCTTAGGCTACTCTAAATCTATTAAATGACCTCCAAGTCGACTTGGAACAAGTCAAGAAGCTTATAGCACTAATCATATATGATTCATGTAAAATGTCAAAATAATTCACTGGACCCAGGTGACCTCCTCGCCCGAACAAGTATGTTGTGCTCGTACATTCGAACGAGCACAAACAATATCTGCCGCAACTGCACAATATGCCTCTCACCGCTGCTAAGCATTCAAACTAGGCCAATTACCTTAGACTCGTGGTCAAACTAAGAATTGTAGCTGCACTGCACAGTATGCCTCTCACCGCTGCTAAGCATTCACACTAGGCCAATTACCTTAGACTCGTAGCCAAACTAAGAATTGACATGACCAGTCTGTTAATATTTTACGAAGAAATAAGTCAGTTTATTAGCAGCCTCTGGAAGAGGCAAAAATATATGATTCAGGCACGAGTCAAACGATTCAGATATGAGTCAGTAGATCTTCGTAAGCAGCTGAGCCAGTTATTACTCGCCTAGATATGTTTGATTTTCCTGAAGCTATCGAACGCTTGGTTTTATGTACGATCATATGATGATGCACCTGGCAGCTGATAGCTGGGCCATGTTATACCCGACGCGAAGCAAGTCTGGCCCCGGATAAGTGCAGCTGACGTAGGTGGCCCGTGAATACAGACTAAACAGACCAAACAGGTGCAGAAGCCGAGTCAGTCAAGGCTTGTTCGAAAGACCTTCGTTCAACAAACATAGTGAAAATACCATTTGTTATCATATTCATTCATGTGAAACGCTGTCATCCCAATTTTTTTTTTCTTTTGAAATTCTTTCGTTAATACAAATCAATTCAATGACGTGCAGCAATTTTTCCGATAGGAATTATTTCCCATTTCATGTGTTATCACGTTAAAATAATTCACTGTGATCATCTGAAAAAGAAGCGTGTAATTTCGACCAAAAATAACGGTGCTTACCGCCGCACTGCAACTGAAACCTTTTCAGCCAAGCAGGTCACGTTCGCTCGTCCTGCAGTCTGTGAACTCTGCTCTCTGCTCTCTGACCGATGAAGTAAACTGAGCATATTCTGTTTATTATTGGACGCATTCTTAATGCGCAATGGTCCGATTATGTATAAATAACTGCATAAATAATTCGACGACGATTCTTGCACTGCTTCATGCTGTAAGTTTATGATGGGAATAAGATTTTTTCTGACTTTTTCGTTTGTGTAATTTGTTTGCCAATATTAATGTCAGAGACATGAGTTTCGAATATCTAAATGACCATAAATATTTGCTCATGACATTAGTAACAGGAACGATTGAAATAAACAAATGTATGTAATTGTTTTTCCTCGTTGCTTCAGAATTGTATTCATCACGCGATGAGACCTTTTCCAAGTGCATATCAGCTCGCCAGGTTCAATGCACAGTTCAATGATCTTCAACATACATACAAATGTTCTGGGTAAACAGTCCTCACAAAAACACACTGAAAATGCTTGTTGTTGATCAAAATATGACCATTTTAAATTTATCTGCTCCTTTTTAAATATTCCGTAACATCAAAGTTCTAGCATTCGGTTCATCAGTGTGATGATAAGTATTTTATTCAAAAAGAAATCTGGGGCAATATATTAGGTGAGTGAATTAGAACCCATTCTTCAAGAATCGATTAACGAATCACTTCCATCGACATCAAATGATTAAATTTCAATAATAAAAGCCAATCAGCAAGCGCTGCAATAAACTCGCAAGAGGAATTGTCTCAAATATTGCTCATGAGACACTACGCAACACTGCCACCTACCACACAGTTCAGAAAAAACGTGAGGAGACTCAAGTCGTTACGCAAATTATAGATTGCTCCAAACATTCCTGACCATAGTTGCCAGTTGACTTTGACTACCGACAATAAACGAAATATTTGATATTTTTCCTTAAATGTCCGATCGTATAATGATGATATAAAAATGCCATTTGATAACAGTAAGTTGATTTTATAAACTTCTAGCTATCAAATAAAGCTCATAGCCCATAACTTACCCATTGCGTATAATATTTCATTGAACACTCATTCATCACAACTTTTCGTGAAGACCCTTCAATTTTTTTTTCCATCGATTCATGAAATCTAGCTTAATATGCTCTAGACCTAAATGACAAGTAACATACTACGTTTGCATCATTTATCTATCTGATGCCTCTTTTCTCTTAATATAATCCCTAGAAACACTAAACTTAACACAGTTTTCATAAACCTCTCTATATGTTCTGCCACCAATCACATCTGTAGGAGGCTGGAGGGGTAGCGTCGGTCTGATCAGGCCGCCGCCCCAGCCTGATAGCTGCTCCTGGGGAAGAAAACAATTCTTCATTAATTCTCGTGTACTTTTATTTGCAATTCTTATTGTTAAACCAACAGATCTATTAGTAAACTGTCTCATCGCCCACAATTTTTCAAGAAATTATTGTCAGTCGATTGTTTTTTATTGAGTATGCCAGACGCATGCTTGCGGAAGGGATTATTTATTATTATTTTATTGAATCGAAGATTTAATTAACATGCGGCATATAATGAATCAATGCGTCAGATTTCGTATGTTATTGTTTGGTGCTGATCACAAACTAGTGTGAAATGATTAATTTTCGTCAACAGCGGCTTGAAAGAGTGGAATTGACTCAATACTTCTTTACTTTCAAATGAACGCAATGAGATACATAGCACTGGTATGAACAATTACAAGAATACCGAAGATTGTTGGGCAACATAGCATTGGAATGAACAATTACAAGAATACCGAAGATTGTTGGGCAACATAGCAATAGAATGAACAAATACAAGAATACCGAAGATTGTTGGGCAACATAACATAGGAATGAACAATTACAAGAATACCGAAGATTGTTGGGCAACATAGCATTGAAATGAACAATTACAAGAATACCGAAGATTGTTGGGCAACATAGCATTGGAATGAACAATTACAAGAATACCGAAGATTGTTGGGCAACATAGCATTGGAATGAATAATTACAAGAATACCGAAGATTGTTGGGCAACATAGCATTGGAATGAACAATTACCTGAATACCGAAGATTGTTGGGCAACATAGCATTGGAATGAACAATTACAAGAATACCGAAGATTGTTGGGCAACATAGCATTGGAATGAACAATTACAAGAATACCGAAGATTGTTGGGCATTTGTCTGTTCTGCTTTTTCCTTCATTGATTATCGCCAGACTTTGAAAGTCAGTTTTGGAAAAAAAACTTCCCTGTATTGGTTTTCGTTCTATAAAAATGCCCCTCCGAAAATCATTTATGATATGTTTATTCAATTCGTCTCTTTGATTAAATTAACTCAGGCAAACTCTTCATTGCAATAAAGAGTTCAATTCCGTTAAATTATTTCACTCTAAATAGTATCTGCTGTACTGCACGGTATGGAATTCAAGTGACAGCTGCTGAACATTCAAACTAGGCTACTTACCTAAGACTTTTGACAAACAGAGAATTGACAAGTCGAGTTTGTTGATATTGGGCGAAGAATTATGTCAGTTTATTAGCAACCAATAGAAGAGTCAATATATATTCTACAAATCAACAATTCAGTATATCCGAATCACAATGACTAGTTAATCTCTTTTTAGCTAATTGTCGGATGATCCGTCACTAACGGTTGTCAGTGGATGCTCTGCCAGGAGCGGATTAGGTCGTATCCAGCAACATACGATATATTTTATCTGATACAAGAAGATGGTTTAACTGGCAGCTGATGGTGAGCCATTTTGCACCTGATTCGAACCTGGTCTAGCGTTAGATAATAGCAGCTGGCTCAGTGGGTGGCTCGTAAATGGACTGACCTTGCAGGGGCTAAGGCCTTTTTCTGTTAGGAATCGCGATAACCTATCTCATAACCTATCTCATCTCATTACCTATCTCTTCTCATTAGCTATCTCGTCTCATTACCTATCCCATTACCTATCTCGTCTAATTACATATCTCGTCTCATTACATATCTCATCTCATTACCTATCTCTTCTCGTTACCTATCTCATTACCTATCTCATTACCTATCTCATTACCTATCTCATTACCTATATCATTACCTATATCTTCTCATTACCTATCTCATTATCTATCTCATTACCTATCTCATTACCTATCTCATTACCTATCTCATTACCTTTCTCATAACCGAGCTCATTACCTATCTCATTACCTA
>SDVV010006930.1:0-18106 GCA_016164225.1 Gammarus roeselii
AGGCAGAGTGTAGCTGGAGGCAGAGTGTAGCTGGAGGCAGAGTGTTACTGGAGGCAGAGTGTAGCTGGAGGCAGAGTGTCTGGAGGCAGAGTGTAGCTGGAGGCAGAGTGTAGCTGGAGGCAGAGTGTCTGGAGGCAGAGTGTTACTGGAGGCAGAGTGTAGCTGGAGGCAGAGTGTCTGGAGGCAGAGTGTAGCTGGAGGCAGAGTGTAGCTGGAGGCAGAGTGTAGCTGGAGGCAGAACGGCAGTGTTGCAGTTGGAGTAAGAAGAGCACTGTTGTTGCAAAAGGCAGTTTTATAGCAGGAGGCAGAAGAGCAGTGCTACAGTAAGAGGGAAGTTCTGCGGCACTCGGCAGGTGGGTAGTGCAGAGGAAGGCAGGAGGGCAATGTAGCAGAAGGATGAAGGGCAATGCAGCAGAAGGCAGGTGGGCCGTGCTACGGGGGGCAGAAAGGCGCTACTGTGCAGCAGGTGGTGGAAGGCAATGCAGAAACAGGAAGCATGAGAGCACGCATATATACAAGACAGACGAACAGTGGAGCAGGTGGCAGGGGGAATGCAGCGGAAGAAAGCAGGAGGTCAGTTCACTCATAGGAAGGAAGACTGTGCGACAGAAGGAGACTAGAGGCAGTTCAGCAGGAGGCAGCAGGGCATTGAAAGTCAGTGCAGAAGAAGGAGATAGGAGGGCTGTGAAAGAGGAGGAGGAATAGGAATGAGGGCAGTGCAGCAGCAAGAGTCGGGACGGCAGTGCAGCAGAAGCACAGTGCAACAGGAGGACAGTACACAAGGAGGGCAGTTCAGCTGCTGTTAAGAGGGCACTGCAACAGCTGGAGGTAGGATTACAATGCAGCAGAAGGGCAGTGCAGCAGGAGGGCAGTGCAGTAGGAGGGCAGTGCAGCAGGCGGGTAATGCAGCAGGAGGGCAGTGCAACAGGAGGACAGTGCAGCAGGAGGGCAGTGCAGCAGGAGGGCAGTGCAGCAGGAGGGCAGTGCAGCAGGAGGGCAGTGCAGCAGAAGGGCAGTGCAGCAGAAGGGCAGTGCAGCAGGAGGGCAGTGCAGCAGAAGGGCAGTGCAGCAGGAGGGCAGTGCAGCAGGAGGCAGGAGGGCAGGTGTGGTGGGTATTGATCTGAGCGGTGCCCCGAGAGAGGTGCCCTCCCCTACCCTGCCCTCTCCCTCCCCTTCTATCGACGGGCAGGAGAGGCAGGGGACTGAAGAGGGTGGCTGTGAAGGGGGACGGATACAGATGCACTGATGGACAGGTGAATCCTCAAATGGAGAGACAGATATACAGTGAAGGACTTTGGTTGGTATGCGGATACATTGACCGTGGGGCTAACACTTCTGTCTACAAAGATCATGATATCCGCATAGACCTGATAAAGATAGGGTACACCATCAGACCGAGAACATTTTAATGATCAGCTGGGCAGTGCAGGGATGAGCCTCAAGACAGGGTAGTGAAGAACTGGGGATAATTCCGAGCTTGAAAGCCACATCAGATGGAGCGTGGATGGCAAACTAAACTGAAAACTGCGATTCTTTGATTGATGAACACATATATTTATTCATGAGTCTCATTAAATGTAAGACGAGCATGAGGACATCACGATGAAGAGGACTATGAGCAGGTGTTCTGCACACTTCAAATTACTGAATGCTCTGACGTCTTGACGTCAAACGCCCGCGTGACGCATAGATCATGACCAAACTTGTGCCTATATCAACAGACCAATTCGGTGCTCGTGTTTGGTACAGGGTAATTTTTTGTGACCAATTGCTATTGATAGCCTTTTTATGATGGTAGCAATTAGTGACGCGTTAACCGATATAAATATGATGCCAGTCGATTTAATGACTAGCCGGCATCATTTCCTGGCTGAAGTATGAAACGCAACGATCATGAACGCTGTGTAAGTCTATACATCATGTGGGTAATGGGCCACACGATGGGTGCAGTGTTCAGTCTATATATCATACGGGTAATGGGCCCCATGACGGGTAATGTATTCAGTCTATACATCATGCTGGTAACGGGCGCTGTGTTCAGTCAATACATTATGCGGTGATGGGCCCATGATAGGTGCTCCGCCAGTCTGTACATCATGCGGGTAGTGGGCCACACGATGGGCGCTGTGTCAAGTTATACATCCTGAGGGTAATGGGCCTACGATGAGCCCTGTGTCAGTCAATCCTTCATGCGGGTAATTGGCCCCACGATTGGCACTGGATTAGTCTGTAGATTTTGCGAGAATGGTCTCTACGACGGGCATTGGGTCAGTCTGTAGATCAAGCGGGTAATGGGCCCCACGATGGGCACTGAGTCTGTCTATACATCATGCGGGTAATGGGCCCCACGATGGGCACTGGGTCAGTCTATACATCATGCGGGTAATGGGCCCCACGATGGACACTGTGTCAGTCAATACATCATGCGGGTAATGGGCCCCACGATGGGCACTGGGTCAGTCTATAAATCATGCGGGTAATGGGCCCCACGATAGGCACTTGATTAGTCTGTACATCATGCGGGTAATGGGCCCCACGATAGGCACTTGATCAGTCTGTACATCATGCGGGTAATGGGTCCCACGATGGGCACTGGGTCAGTCTATACAGCATGCGGGTAATGGGCCCCACGATGGGCACTGGGTCAGTCTATACAGCATGCGGGTAATGGGTCCCACGATGGGCACTGGGTCAGTTTGTACATCGTGCGGGTATAGACAGACCAATGATTGAGCAGGCACGATACTTCTGGACATTACATCAATACTATCTATTCATTAGTTTAATTTCGCATGTGATATTAACTATGCAAGAAGAATCTTTTCACATGTGATTGTAGGAAATTATCCAAGGTATTGTCGTTGTTGCTTGGTATATCATAGTTCTTAACACTCTAAACTACACACCATGGGTGATAACAAACCGAAATTTACTGAAAAGTTAAAGTAGCTCAAGAAACGACTGTTTTGGAACCGGGAGTATTCCTAACTTCTTCGATCGTTCATTTTATTTCCCACAGCAAACATTTATTATTATTTTTTCTTGATAATAAATAGCAACAAACCAATTTCACTGGGTACTACTATTATAATACTATGATTGTGCGATGAAGCCTCAATGACCTGTAGGGAAGCTTGTAGCCGTCTTAATATTGCTGCGTCAAAACTAGGTGTAACGGAAATGTTAAGCATGACATGAAATTTTAGTTCATTTAACAACGTTTCACATCAAGGTTGACTTTGAGTGATAGAAAATTTCGCGAAGTGACAAAATATCACATTCAAACCGTATGGTTATTTACCAGCCCATCTGGTGAGCACTAGTGCCGTCACACACCTGTTCACTGGACACTGATGACGTCACATGCCTGTTCACTGGACACTGATGACGTCACACGCCTGTCCGCTGTACACTGATGACGTCACACGCTTATTCACTGGACACTGATGACGTCAAACGCCTGTTCACCGGTCACTGATGACGTCACACCTGTTCACCAAACACTGATGACATCACACGCCTGTTCACTGGACACTGGTGACGTCACACGCCTATTCACTGGGCACTAGTGACGTCACACGTTTGTTCATTGGACACTGATGACGTCACACGCCTGTTCACCGGTCACTGGTAACGTCACGGTCCTGTTCACCAAACACTGATGACGTCACACGCCTGATCTCTGGACACTGGTGACGTCACACTCCTGTTCACTGGACACGGGTGACGTCACACGACTGTTCACCGGTCACTGATGACGTCACACGCCTGTTCACCAAGCACTGATGACGTCACACGCCTGTTCACTGGACACTGGTGACGTCACACTCCTTTTCATTGGACCCTGTTGACGTCACACACCTGATCACTGGACACTGGTGACGTTACACTCCTGTTCACTGGCCACGGGTGACGTCACACGCCTCTTCACTGGACACGGGTGACGTCACACGCCTGTTCACTGGACACTGGTGACGTCAAACGCCTGTTCACTAGATACTGGTGACGTCACACGCCTGTTCACGAAACACTGATGACGTCATACGCCTGTTCACTGGACACTGGTGACGTCCCACTCCTGTTCACTGGACACAAGTGACGTCACACGCCTGTTCACCGGACACTGGTGACGTCACACGCCTGTTCACTGGACACTGGTGACGTCAGGTTAAACAGCGACTGCGTCATCATCAACACTTTGCGGTAATCACGGTCCTTAGTTTATTCTGGCGTGTTCCTTCTCAGCGAGAAGCTCGTTTTCTCACGCCTGTCTGCGTAGGCAACTGACGCCATTCCAGCCATACCCTTGGATGGTGGGAAAGGTGTAACATACTTTGATGTTCTTTCAACAGATGGCACCACAGTCGTGAGGATGGCAGGCACATGCTCGTGTCATGGCTGACAGCACAAACCAAGGACTGGCTGGGTCTCCTGCTCATGAGCGTATATACTTCTTTTACGACGGTGCGCGCCGGGCGCACTGAAACTAGAACTTTCTCTGTCATACAGGTCTCACTTGCCCGTCCTTCAGTCTGTAAACTGAAACTAGAACTTTCTCAGTCATACAGGTCTTGCTTTCCCGTCCATCAGTCTGTAAAGAGAAACTCAGTAATACAGGTCCAGCTTGTCCGTCCTTTAGTCTGTAAGCCGAAACCAGAACTTTCTCAGTCATACAGGTCTCGCTTGCCCGTCCTTCAGTCTGTAAACCGAAACTAGAACTTTCTCAGTCATACAGGTCTCGCTTGCCCGTCCTTCAGCCTGTAAACCGAAACTAGAACTTTCTCAGTCATACAGTTCTCTCTTGCCCGTCCTTCAGTCTGTAAACCGAAACTAGAACTATCTCAGTCATACATGTCTCGCTTGCCCGTCCTTCAGTCTGTAAACTGAAACTAGAACTTTCTCAGTCATACAGGTCTTCCTTTCCCGTCCATCAGTCTGTAAACCGAAACTAGAATTTTCTCAGACATACAGGTCTCGCTTGCTCGTCCTTCAGTCTGTAAACCAAAACTAGAGCTTTCTCAGTCATAAAAGTCTTGCTTTCCAGTTCATCAGTCTATAAAGCGAAACTAGAACTTTCTCAGTCATACAGGTCCAGCTTGCCCGTCCTTTAGTCTGTAAGCCGAAACTTGAACTTTCTCAGTCATACAAGTCCAGCTTGCCCGTCCTTTAGTCAGTAAGCCGAAACTAGAACTGTCTCAGTCATACAGGTCCAGCTTCCCCGTCATCCAGTCTGTAAACCGAAACTAGAACTTTCTCATTCATACAGGTCCAGCTTGCCCGTCACTCAGTCTGTAAACTGAAACTAGAACTTTCTCAGTCATACAGGTCTCGCTTGCCCGTCCTTCAGTCTGTAAGCCGAAACTAGAACTTTCTCAGTCATACAGGTCTCGCTTGCCCGTCCTTCAGTCTGTAAACCGAAACTAGAACTTTCTCAGTCATACAGGTCCTGCTTTCCCGTCCATCAGTCTGAAAAGCGAAACTAGAACTTTCTCAGTCAAACAGGTCCAGCTTGCCCGTCTTCTAGTATGTAAACGGAAACTAGAACTTTCTCAGTCATACAGGTCCAGCTTGCCCGTCATTAAGTCTGTAAGCCGAAACTAGAACTTTCTCAGTCGTACAGGTCCAGCTTGTCCGTCATTCAGTCTGTAAACTGAAACTAGAACTTTCTCAGTCACACAGGTCCAGCTTGCCCGTCATTCAGTCTGTAAACCAAAATCTCTATCACTGAGCCATTGAGTGATGAATTGAAGTGGGCAAATTCTACTGATTATTTGTCGTATTGTCAAAGAAAAATTCTTCGATAGGGTTTAAATTAAAATTTGAAATTCGTAGCATAATTTTGTTTAAGGAGGTATTTGCTGTAGTTGGTCTTCTATGTTGACGATTTATAATGGCCTACGATTTGGTGTTTAAAGTGGTTTGACGTCACATATAACAGTTTCAAATCGATGCAAGGCCAAAATAATCGTTCAGGATATTGGTAACAGAGATTATCACCATGTACAAGTTAATGTAAGTCGTTTGCTGCTTTGTGTTAGTATTGATGATTTTCACAAACGTCCTGTCTGCAACACTAACGGAATGTGGACAGCCTTACGGATGCATGCAATCTCGTCAGATGCAATGCACACTTGCATTCTATGTTTCTGAAGTAAAACTGTCTCAGAACAACATTTAAAATCCAGTTGTAGTTTAAAATATTGACTCATTAAATGTTCATGTTCTGATCACGAACGTGTGAATGTTAGATCAATAAAAGGAAGCGTGATAAGTTACAAGCTACACGTTAGTTTACAAAAAAGAAAAAGTAACGCTTCGACGGTGATGGAAGTGAAACGATTTAAGATAGAACGGCGTCGTTCAAAATCGCGGAGAAATAGAGATAGCCTATAAATACCCGTTTAGTGACGCATTTCATCTGAATACCTGTTGAGTGGCGTATTTCATCATCTGAATACCCATTGAGTGGCGTATTTCATCATCTGAATACCCGTTGAGTGGAGTGTTTCATCAGAATACCCGATGAGTGGCGTATTACATCATCTGAATACCCGTTGAGTGACGTGTCTCAGTTGAATACCCATTTAGTGGCGTGTGTCATCCGAATACCCGTTGAGTGGCGTGGCTTATCTGAATACCCGTTGGGTGGCGTGTTTCATCTGAATACCCGTTGAGTGGCGTGGTTCATCTGAATATCCGTTGAGTGGCGTATTTCATCTGATAAACCGTGGAGTGGGGTGTTTCATCTGAACAACCGTTGAGTGACGTGGTTTATTTGAAAAAAACGTAGATGGCCTGTTTCTTCTGAATACCCTTTGAGTGGCATTTTTCATAATCTGAATACCCGTTGAGTGACGTGTCTCAGTTGAATACCCATTGAATAGCGTGTGTCATCTGTATACCCGTTGAGTGGCGTGGTTCATCTGAATACCCGTTGGGTAGCGTGTTTCATCTGAATAACCGTTGAGTGGCGTGGTTCATTTAAATAACCGTCGGGTGGCGTGTTTCAGCTGAATAAACGTTGAGTGGCGTATTTCATCTGAATACGGTGCAACGACTTCCAAAATTCGGTCAAGGGACGATTTTTTTCACCGTCATTTTCAACAGTGTGAACTGATGTGCTTCTTTGCTGTCACCGTAGAGCTGAGTGACGGGATAACGTGAGTGAAGAGTGTGCCAGGCGCGTACCCAGGGGTTCGGTCGCATCACCCCTTCCTATAAGGAAGTTCAAATTATGTTGAAGTAATAGATCCTTCACATTAACCGAGCAGTTAGATTCGTTCCCGCTCGGGGAATATCAGGGTACAAGCCTGTTCTCTCTCGAGGAATATATGGGTACAAGCCTGTTCTCCCTCGAGCAATAACTGGGTACAAGCCTGTTCTCCTTCGAGGAAAATATGGGTACAAGCCTGTTCTCCCTCGAGGAATATTTGGGTACGAGCCTGTTCTCCCTCGAGGAATATATGGGTACAAGCCTGTTTTCCCTCGAGGAATATATCGGTACAAGCCTGCTCTCCCTCGAGGAATATTTGGGTAGAAGCCTGTTCTCCCTCGAGGAATATCTGGGTACAAGCCTGTTCTCCCTCGAGGAATATATGGGTACAAGCCTGTTCTCCCTCGAGGAATATCTGGGTACAACCTGTTTTCCCTCAGGGAATATACTGGTACAAGCCTGTTCTCCCTCGGGAGATATACGGGTACAAGCCTGTTCTCCCTCGAGGAATATCTGGGTACAAACCTGTTCTCCCTCGGGGAATATACTGGTACCAGCCAGTTCTCCCCCGATGAATATACGGGTACAAGCCTGTACTCCCTCGAGGAATATCTGGGTACAAGCCTGTTCTTCCTCGAGGAATATACTGGTACAAGCCTGTTCTCCCTCGAGGAATATACGGGTACAAGCCTATTCTGCCTCGAGGAATATTTCGGTACAAGCATGTTCTCCCTCGAGGAATATATGGGTACAGGCCTGTTTTCCCTCGAGGAATATATGGGTACAAGCCTGTTCTCACTTGAGGAATACATGGGTACAAGCCTGTTCTCCCTTGAGGAATATCTGGGTACTAGCCTGTTCTCTCTTGAGGAATATATGGGTACAAGCCTGTCCTCCCTCGAGGAATATCTGGGTACAAGCCTGTTCTCCCTCGAGGAATATCTGGGTACAAGCCTGTTCTTTTCCAAGGAATATCTGGGTACAAGCCTTTTCTCCCTCGAGCAATATCTGGGTACAAGTTTGTTCTCCCTTGAGGAATATCTGGGTACAAGCCTGTTCTCTCTCGAGGAATATATGGGTACAAGCCTGTTCTCCACCGGGGAATATCTGGGTACAAGCCTGTTCTCCTTCGAGGAATATATGGGTACAAGCCTGTTCTCCACGGAGGAATATGTGGATACAAGCCAGATTGTTGTCATGTATAAACTTACTGACAAAACAAATGATCGTCTGCCCTGAAATGTGGTCTTAGAAAAATTATTTCCGCTTTCTCGTAGAAAACGGAAGCGATGGATCATTTGATGTTGGACTGCATAAATTTTAGTTTCCTATGTTCCAAACTCCTAAGTAACCTATTTATTTTTTAATGTGAATAAATTGAGAAATAAGTTATTTGATTTACGCAGTAGAAAAAACCCTTGCGGTACCTCATAAGAAACGCGAGCTTGTGATGAATAGATGTGGACTGATGCAATTTGTGTTTTCTTTCAAACACAGTCCAAGGCTTACCAATTCTTTTCATTGTGAATACATAGCGGGTTCTTTTCTTGGCGAATCTCTGCAAAAATTTTCACGAAATTATAACGTAGTCCATTTTTTGCATCTCATTGTAACTAAATTCAAATGTATCAAAGTCTCACCTTCAATTCCCATGCCTTCTTGATGTAAACTCTACTGAACTAGAATCGTTGTGACGTCACAGCTTCAACATGCGCTGCTTTCCATGGACCATGCTTGGGTCAACATCGATAGATATAACGCGGTGTCATTTTATTACATTCTGCTACATTTTTGTATATAAGTTCATCACAGTTGAAGGTTGTTCATATTCGACTTTGTCATCAATATCGTCCAGAGGATCTCAATTGAGATCCTGACTCTGAGCATGAAAGCCACTTTATTACCTCGGCTATCCTTTCGTTCTAACTAGTCTTGAACTCTTCTCGCAGGATGACATGGGAGGGTTCAGAATGCCAATTGGATTGAAGTCCTGACGTTGAGCACGCCACTTCATTACCTCAACATCCCTTTGTTCTAAATAGTCTTGAACTCTTCTCGCAGTATGACATGGGAGGGTTCAGAATGTCAATTGGATTGAAGTCCTGACGTTGAGCACGCCACTTCATTACCTCAACATCCCTTTGTTCTAAATAGTCTTGAACTCGCCTTGCAGTATGACTTGGGGCGTCGCCCTTCAAACAAATTACAGGCCGGTTCAAAAACGCTCGGAGTAGATGGATAATGTATTGCTGTTCGAGACTAAAATTGACATTGCGTTTAATGTTCCAATTATTCGCTTTAGCGAACCGGTCTGCCATGATGCAACCTCCTCCATGGCTTACAGATTTTCCAACACATCTAAGATCATAGTGTCATTTGCAGGGTCGAGCAAATTAAATAGATTCTCTCCCACTCCTGGATGAGCCCCTATTTCCTGTACCGCTATATGAATCAGAGGACTCATATAGAGGTACATGAATTCGTTTCGCTTTAACTCCGTTTTTTAGGGCCTGCATGCATTGGTAAATAGTCATACACCCAAACAACAAGAGCTTTAACATGTTCAAGTCTGTTTTGTCTCACTGATGATTATCTTGAGGGCTGGAGGTGAGCTCTCTAGCCAAATTGAGTAGGGCGACGGAACGCAGAAAAATGACTTACTTCATAGTTTCTACTGGCCTCGTTCATTTTTTGCTTCAGTCTCAATGGGTTCTTTGTGGCATAGCTTATCATAGTTTAAACCTCTCGGACGGTGGTTATGCAATAGCGACCTCATGTTACAGAGGATCTAAACATGTTATTTTACTATACAACCTCAGAAGGCGCGAAATCAAACGATTGGATCTCTTCGATCTCTTGATACCGCTGAGATATCATCCCTGAAGTTTTCAACTGAACAATCCTCTATGGATGTTCAGGACTCGCCTGCATGTGTCGTATAGTGTTTGCAGAGTCAGTACAGCAACTTCTACTCTGCAATTCGTACCTGCTAAATAAAATGTTCCCAGTTGATTTCAATAAATTATTAAACAACCAAAGAAAATTTGGTTTTTCTTTTTTTTTGCGTGTCCCACAATTTTTTTTGAATTTAGCAAACATGGGACTGTTTCACATGCAATTATGATAAAAAGTAGTAAATGCATACGTATGTATACTGTTCAAGATTCATTACCCTACTCCCCATCATTTAAAAAATATTTGAATGAATGAAAATCGTTGTCTTATTTCTCTTGAGCAGCGCATCATCATCACAGATAGAGGATGGGATCTAAATATTGATTTATCTTGAGTTATGAAGTGGTCATTTACACCATGAAACTACAAATACCGCCCGATGTGAACGACAGTGTAATGTCCTACAACCTGGAGAATGAAATGGGGGAAGACAGTGAACTGCACCCAGACTATCAGGCAGAGGGGTTGGATTCATCAGATCCTAAGCGCCATCTGACATCTGAATCGCATTACCTGCTTGTTGTCTAACTACTCATAAATCTCTTTTGGGATGTATGCCAGCGTATGATTTTTCAATATAACTGCAGAATGAAATGACACGTAGTATTTTTGCCAAAGATTAGTGCTAGGTAAATTAAACTATAATTTTATAAAGCAGGTGGTGTTGCCATTGTTGCATGGTCCACATCGACGGCGGAAAAGCCATAAATATAGACTTCGTAGGATAAACCTGAAAAATTGGACGTGCATTACAGTATTCAAAATAGATCTGTAATAATAAAGCTCCGATATAATTTACAATGCAAGTGGCTGTCATGCCATTGGTCATGCGCATAACTCGTTTGAAATAAGATTTATCTAAATGACTGTTCGTTTATTCGCATGTTCTTTTGCAGGCGTCGACAATCGTGTTGTTAAGTCCTTTCTAGTTTGGATGATGAAGTGCATTTCTTAGTAGGGTTCCTGTGATGCGGAGTCAGTTCGAAAAAGGAGGAGTGAACTACAAGGAAACGCCGAGCAACAGGGTACCCTTTATGTAGGATTAGTTTCCGCCATGTATGTCGCTGTTTTATCTGCCCCACTATGGGTTCTGGACGCCATGGAACTTCGGGTTCCAGACCGGTGATGATTGGAACCTGCACGTTTTGAGTTTAACCAACTTGATGAGATACACAAAGGATCATACACCGAGATTGATAAAATCTGTGTGATAAGTGTTTGATCGAATTTGGTGATCACGTACAAAATGAACTTTCACGGAGACGTGTGTAAAATTTTGTACGATAAGTGTTTTGATCAAGGTTTTTGATCCCATAGGAAACGAACATTTACAGAGACGTGTGTGAAAACCTGTACGACAAGTGTTTTGATCGAGGTTGGTGATTACACAGAAAATGAACTTTCACAGAAACGTGCGTGAAAATTGCACAATGAGTAAAACAAACTGGTCGAAGTTCTGGGTGTGATCCTCCACCCAGACTTACGCAAAAGCATGAGTATGTTGTGTGAACAAGTTTAAAATAGTACAAATATTCCAATTCACCAAGACGCACGCGCAAATAAATAATTATGAAGGAAGTAAAGCAGAAAACATTGGTTGTGAGACGCACCTCATCATAGAAGTTGCCAGAACAGAGAACATCGATAGGAATGAACGTTCTCTGGCTGCCTCGTGAGCTCCTCTTGAGGTTCATACAACTACTCGTAGGATAAGTGTGCTCCAACCCCTTTATCATGAAAAGGCAAAGAAGTCGGTAGCTAATCTTACGATCCTTGGTTGCATCACATTGATAATGGAATACTTTCTATTTCATTGGGCTACACTTCGAAATTATTTACACATGAATCGCCTACGGACGCTTTACACATCCTCGTTTTAACCCTGTTCATTGCCACTATTTTACCTCCGTGCGTCTCCTTCTCGCGCGGCCGTAAGTCACTGCTCGATACCAAGCTGGCGGCTCCTAGCAAGGACGGTCTTCCTCCCCCTTCTCTTTCTTCTTCTGCTGCAGCACCTCCTTCGACTCAAACCTCTCGCGTGGCTGCTGCTTCCCATGCCGCAGCTTCAGCAGCTTCGCATGCTTTTGCTCGACTCTCGTCTGCCTTTTCTTCCGCGGCTCACAAGTCTTCGGGAAGCACGGTGGCGCCTCCACCCGCAGCCGGCACCGCGTCCTCTCCTGAAGGAGTCAGTACTGGGGGTATCGTGACATCCACGCCTTCAAGCCCTGCGGCCACTTCCTCAACAACCCCAGTCCTAGCCACTCCCCACCATCACTCTTCCTCGGGGGCTGGAGGAGGAGGAGGAGGAGGAGGAGGAGGCTTCAACCAGCATGGTGGCGGGGGTTCTTCCTCGTCATCCCACCACCACTCATCGTCTCATGGCAGGAAGAGCAGAAGACGAAGCAGCTCCACGTCCACTGGTCGCAAGCGCTCCACCACCATCCCTGCCATCACGGCCGCTGACACTAGTACCCTCCCTGTCAGCTCGCCCTCAGCAACGTCAGGAACGTCAGCTGCCTCTGCATCAGCTCCAGCTTCTCCGTCCTTGCTGTCGTCCCGAGTTAGGATGCTCAGCCCAAAAATGCAGCGCTCTATAAGAATAAATGAAAACCAGGTAAGCACTCGGACCCAAGCTTTTGCGACCTTCAAATATGGATGCAGTTCATGCTAACTATTTCATATTGTTTTAATTGAAGTACATCGAAGGTTATCACCTCATTCAGTTGTTGTCAATTATTCATTGTTTCACAGCACTCGATCATCGTTCTCGAATGTAATTGTTGCGTTGACTTTTGGCATAAACTTATTGATGTTCACGCGGACACGTTCTTGAAGGCAGACATACCTGTTCAAAATCAGAAAATATCACGAGTACCGGTCAAACATTAGTCAAGAATATGCATACCGCAAATTTATTCATTCGGTAGTGAAACAGAAAAAGTGTCTCTGATGTACTATAGATAATTATTTTGGATAAAATTTCGATGCGAGCAGTATTTGTGAATTAGTGCATGTTGCTCGTTCTGCATTAGTTGAATAACACTGGCAAATCTTTTCCCTTTCACAACACGCTGCCGCTAGGTCATTAAGTGTAGATTGTGATGTAAAGTGGTCAACCTGAAGATGGTGTACTTTCCTATCTAGATTCGTAAAGACGTGCTTTTTCTAGAGGAGTGAGTGCGATCACAATTCCTTTAAATGATGTATTATTTAGGTTGTCTCACCCGCTACACGAGCATTTGGATCGAGGGCATTTTGCATTTTAGGAGTCATGGAGAGTCAAGAGACAATGAAAGCCTCTTGCCCCTCCATGACTCTTTTGCCCCTAGGCCCTCTTTGTCCTGTTTGTCTTGTGCAATTCCTTGCATTAGTTGCCCCATGCCCCTCCTTGCCTTAGTTGCCCCTTACCTCTCCAAGACTCAATTATTCTCTGCCATCGCTGTACCACAGTTGTTTCAGCTACCACCAGTCCCTCCTTGTGTGTGTGGCCTCCTGCCCCTTTCTTGTCGTTGCTCCCAGTCCCTCCTTGCCCCAGCTGCATTTACACCCCTCTTGCCTCAGTGGCCTTAGCTCCCTCTTTGGCTCAGTATCCCCCTGCCCTCCCCTTGCCTCAATTGAGCTCTGTCTCCAGGTGATCATGCTGTGGGAAAAGGCCCGGAACGACCACACCTACAACAATTCCGGTTACCTGCACAAGCGGTCCTCCGACTCCAACAGGTGGCAGCTGCGCTGGTTCCTGTTGTATCAGGTAATAGCAGGAGGCAGATTATTATCAAAACAGGTTTCAGAGCAGGATTCGGAAAAGTGGGCAGAGTATAGGTTAGAACAGAGTTCAAAGCAAAAGTTTTTTGGCATGGATTTGAGAAGAATGTAGAACAGGGATCAGATCAAGACTCAGAGCAAGGTCCGAGCAGGGTCAGAGCAGGGTCAAAGCAGGGTTAGCAGGGTCAGATCAAGACTCAGAGCAAGGTCAGAGCAGGGTCAAAGCAGGGTCAGTGCAGGGTCAAAGCAGGGTTAGTGCAGGGTCAGAGCAAGGCCAGAGTAGGGTACGAGCATTGTCAGAGCAGGGTCAGAGCAGTTAGAGTGGGGTCAGAGCAGATTTAGAGCAGGTTTAGAACAGGGTCAGAATAGGGTCAGAGCAGAGTCAAAGCAAAGTCAGAGCATGGTCAGAGCAGGGTCAAGCAGGGTCAGATCAGGGTCACAGCAGGGTCAAAGCAGGGACAAAGCAGGGTCAGAGCAGGGTCAGAGTAGGGGCACAGCAAGGGTAGAGCAGGGTCTGGGAATTTTCAGAGCAGGTTCAGAGTGGGTCAAGGCAGGGTCAGAGCAGGTTAAGAACTTATTCAGAGCAGATTCAGAGCAGATTCAGAGCAAATTTAGAGCAGGGTTAGAGCAGAAAAAGAGTAGAGTCAGAGCAGGATCGGAGCAGGGTCAGAGCAGAGTCCGAGTAGGATCAGAGAAAAGTCAGAATAGGGTCAGAACAGGATCAGAGAAGGGTCAAAGCAGGGTCAGTGCAGGGTTAGAGCAAAGCCAGAGTAGAGTCAGAGCAGGGTCAGAGCAGGGTCAGAGCAGGATCAGAGCAGAGCCAGAGCAGGGTCGGAGCAGGATCAGAGCAGGGTCAGAGCAAGGTCAGAACAGTTTCAAAGCAGGGTCAGAGTAGGACCAAAAAAGGTCAGAGTAGAGTCAGAGCAAGGTCAGAGCAGGATCAGAGCAGGGGCAGAGCAGGCAGTAGTGCACAGAGCAGTCGGCAGAGAGGTGTCCTGTGCAGGGGCTTGAGCAGATGTCAGCGCAAGTGTTAGAGCACGTGTCAGGGCTAGGATTACGACAGGAGTAGCAGTAATGGTTGAAGCTGGGCTCACAGCAGGAGAAAGGGCAGGGGACGGAGTACGGGTCACAGCATGGTTCAGAGTACGGGCCGCGGCAGAGTCAAAGCAGGGGTTAGAGTAGGGGCAGAACAGAGGTCAGAAGAGGCAGAACATCTAGAAGTTAGACCCGAGGCCGTAGCCGTGGTTGGAGCACGGGTCGGACACATGGGTCAGAGCAGTAGTCAAACTCGTGGTCAGAGCAAGGGTCACACACAAGTGTCAGAGCTGGACCCAGAGCCATGGTCACTGCAGTGTTCAGACACAGGGATCATAGCAGGAGTCAGAAGTAATCAGTGCAAAGGTCAGTTACAGAGGTCAGAGCAGGAGTCAGAGTAAGGATTAGATACTGTTCAGAAAAACAAAATGACAAATGGAATATGGTTGACTAACCCTTATATATCCCTATTATGTTGATCATCCCTAACACACCCTTATTTGAGTTGACCGATCAATAATACACCCATATTTGTAAGGTGGGAAGGGTCAGTGCCGAAATCATTATTTACATGAATTAATTTCTTGATTAAAATGTGAAGCAGAATTTTCTAGTATTCTTCCCTGTTACCTCATGAGCTCCCGTGGCAGAGTTGTTAGCGTATCCGACGGTAGTGTCAGCCTCTGGTGCTGCATGTCGCAGGATCGAGCCTGGGCGGGGACATGGTGATCTTGTGGCGAGGAGATTGGGTGCCTCACCCCTCTGTGTCTGCTTAACCTAGCCACCCCCCTAACTAGGGAAAAAACGGCTGTTTGTCTATACATGTCTATACATACTTCTTGAGCTCAGTTTGCTAAGAGTGCCGTTGCTGCTTGCAGAACCTACTGTTCTACGCTGAGAACGAGAAGAGTGTGAAGCCGTCCGGAGTGATCCTGCTGGAGGGCTGCTACTGCGAGCGGCTCATCACCTCAGGACTACCTGGCACCGCCAAGACCAAGGAAGAGGAGAAGCAGGTGAGGAGCGGGCAAACAAGTGAGGGGTGAACAAACAAGTGATGAGCGGACACGTTGAGGAGTGGCAGACAGGCATGTGATGAGGGATGGGTATGATGGTAAAGGGCACACAAAGAGGTGAGAGACGGCAAGCAGGTAAGGGGCAAACATGAAGGTCAGTGGCGAGTAAGCAGGCGAGGGGACATGACGGTAAGAGACAGAATTGTTACTGAAAGGCGGAAAAGTAGGGGAGGGATGGAAAAACAAGTGGGGGCAGATATGCAAGTGAGGGACGGGCCAAACGTTGAAGGGTGGATAGGCATGGTTAGGAGCAGGTGAGGGATGAACTAACAGGTGGTTTGGCAAGGGTTAGCAGGTTAGGAGCGTCAAGCAGGTGAGGGGTGAACAAGCAGGTAGGAGAACTGGACGACCAATTTGGAGAGGCCGGATAGCGGGCGGCCAGGCAGGAGATAATGATGAGGAGAAGATGGCAAGAAAACTACTTTGGGAAAGAGAGTGGTATAGGGTATAATGTGAGAGAGATTGATAAGTGTGAGAGAGATGACCTCCGATTGATAAGTGTGAGAGAGATGACCTCCGATTGATAAGTGTGAGGGAGATGACCTCCGATTGATAAGTGTGAGAGAGATGACTTCCGATTGATAAGTGTGAGAGAGATGACCTCCGATTGATAAGTGTGAGAGAGATGACCTCCGATTGATAAGTGTGAGAGAGATGACCTCCGATTGATAAGTGTGAGAGAGATGACCTCCGATTGATAAGTGTGAGAGAGATGGCCTCCGATTGATAAGTGTGAGAGAGATGACCTCCGATTGATAAGTGTGAGAGAGATGACCTCCGATTGATAAGTGCGAGAGAGAGATGGTCTCCGAGAGCCTCCGATTGGTGGCCTCTGGTGATGCCTGCTAAAATCCGCAGCAACAATCTTTCTAGCCCCACTAACAACAGTACGTCCGCCGCGCAGTACGTCCACCCTAACTCCCCTCCCTGCCCCAAGCACTAACAACTCACAGCACCCGTCATTCTCCCTCCCTGTCCCATCACTAACTACTACCAGCACCTTTAGCTACCCTTCCCTGCCCTTTGCACAAACTACTCCCGGCACACCTACTTCCCTCCCTGTGCCAGTGCTAACCACTATCAGCACCCCTAACCCCTCCTCCTCCTGTCCCCCACAACAAACTAATCCCAGCATCCTTAATTCTCATCTCTGCCCCCAGCAACAACTACTCCCAGTACCCCTAACTTCCCCTCCTTGTCCTTAGCGCTAACTACTCCCATCACTCCTAATTCCGCTCTCTTCTCCCAGCAGTAACTACTCCCAGCACAAATAACTCCCCTTTGCTCTTCCCAGCGCTAACCACTCCCAGCACACCTAACTCCTCTTCTATCCCTAGCACTAACTACTCCTAGCAGCCCTAACTCCCCCTCCCTACCCCCAGTACTGCTTTGCCATCACGTATCGTCGCGACAACCAGCGGCAGTATGACCTCCGAGCCGACTCCGAGATCGAGTGCAAGGTGTGGATTGAGGCCATCCGACCCGCCAGCTTCAACAAGGTCGGTCCATGTTGAAGTTAGAGCCTTTAGTCCAGGTACGAAATTGCTTATGTAATGATCAGTGGTTTCGTTAAAAGAGTTGATTTAAAAAAAATTCCGCAAATAATCGAAACGAAGTTACAAGTACCGATGAACGAGGCATACAGAGTCTGACTCTGATGGTTAGATACAGAGTAGAAAAGTTACATGAGTGCAGGATAATTATCCTGTGACTCTGTTTGCAGGATCCATACACAATACTAGAGCTAGAGCCTGCTACTAAAGTTAGGTTCTGGTCCAATTTATTATCATTTCAAAATTCGAACCAATCCATTCTTATCTAATAATTTATTAAAACTGTCGAAATCACAGGTCAACATATTGACAGATGTTTTAATTGTGTTTAATACCTGCTGTAGGATTTTTTTAAACAAATGAATGTTTGGTTTATATTCCAAATTACCCACGGATAAAATATTGTTTAGAAACACACGAATCATGAAGAAATAAACAAAACCTTATTCGGCTTGGGTCATATATATATATATATATATATATACATATATATATACATATATATACACATTTAT
>SDVV010006931.1:0-18106 GCA_016164225.1 Gammarus roeselii
CTTGTGCACGAGACACACGTGGATAACTCACAACCACCTGATGGATGTCGACATAGGACCAAACGCACCACCTTGCCCCTGTTGCCACCAAGTGGCTATCAGCGTGTAACACTTACTGATGGATTGCAACGCACTCGCTGCAGCCCGACGAGCGTTCCTAGATCCCCCGTGCAACCTACAAAGCCTACTCACGGACCCAACCTACCGTAAAAAGCTTATCGCTTTCGGAAAACACACCGGACTATACGAAGCTGTCTAAACCTCTAACACCTGTGCAAATGAGGTGGTCGCTCCACCTCATTACGCACAGAAACAACAACTAATTTTACGAAGATACGCATTAACTCTATACTCTCTCGTACGTGCTAGTACGCGAATATGCCACAATTTAAATATGTACTGACTTCATCTTGACTAAGCTAATATTTTCGCACGCGAGGCCGTGCGGACTTACCTAAATCAACGACGGTCGCGCCCTACGGGGGAGCCTATTATGACTCACGTTGAGGCTCTGGTGGAAATGAGGCCCAAATCAAATCCAATAGAACTAGAACTTGGCATGTAAATGCCAAGTTCTAGTTCTAGCGAGTGCTTCCCACTTCCCACTCCCACGCAAGCGAGTGCTTCCCACTCGCTTGCCATTCTCAGAAAAGCTCGCAGCCCAAACGGCTGATTTCCCCAAATACTTCCGCTGCTACTCTGTGTCCACACACTTAGGTTTTTTATAATAAATATATATATTTTTGGGAGCAAAAATTCTGAATCTGTTTTTATGTTAACGGCCTACAGCAATCATAACAGAAATTTTATTTACTGCAGTTCCAATGATAGGATTTTGAAAGTTTTTTACGTGTTCACTTCTCATTGATGCGGACCACTACAAATCTACGTAACATAATCATTACGAACCTCGATAAGTAACACATTAATTGGGAGAAATTATCGCAATCGCTCCAACCTCACATGGGCAGAAGGTGGTGGTCTGCAAATAATGGCGTGTGCAAGCACAGCTGACACCGAACGCGCAACCGCACAGTCCTTCTGCTTGATTTGTCACTCATGCGTGTCACCTTGGCTTCTGAATATACAAGTCTAATCATCCGGTATTCTTTTTGATGCAACAGCTAAAGCATAGATTTACCAATACCATACACCGCAATTAACTATATACAGAGTCATATCCTGATATACGTGAAAAGCCACTGTAGGGGAGGCAAAACAAACTGTGCAATTTGATCCTTGACCTACATGCAACAATGCTAATTCTGGTCTAGTTACTGTGTGTACGTTAAAAGAGCGCACAGAAAAAACTATTTACTAAAGAGGACTACGAAGCAGTAGTTTGCAATTCAACAGCAAACTCAAAATCACAAACTTCTTTCGATAACCGCAAATGGAGTCATGCGCATTGCTATCGGCGCTTTCCGCTCCACTCCCATCGTTTTCTTGAACGCACTATCCCACGAATGTCCACTTCCTATTCGACGAGGTAAACTTTTGCCACATTACAACTGCAAGAATTGAGCAGCCTAATTTACAACCCAGACCCCAATCACATCAACATTTCCGATAAACGCCTCTTTGCGGTTAAAAGACATACATGCCCGCCATTCTCCCGAAGCGAATACAACTTACTGACCTCACTAGACATCATTCTCACGGCTATCAGTCATCATCCTCTTACCGAGTTCTTCGAATCTGCAAACAAACCTAAGTGATGAACCCGCTGTGCCAGCTAACCTAGACTTGCAAATATACCCTAAAGTAACTACTCCATTCAATATATATTGCCGGGAATTTATGAGACTGATCTAGCTACCTAGCTCATGTTCATCTACGTAGATCACACTGAAAATATGTTGGACCTATCAGCACGCTATACACGGAATGAATTTGCATGACAGGAAGCAGCTCAGTTGAACCCTTTTTTTCGGCCATCCAAAGTTTATCTTGAATATGTTGACAGCTACACTGCACAGCATACCATCACAATTGCTCATCACTCTGTCTTGACAAAAACATTAATGGCGGCATAAAACCGCATCCATATTGAACACCGCACCGAGAGATCAGAACCACGCCATCAACTGTTGGACCGGCGCCTCTACTAAAGCGAGCTATGTACGGCCAGCATCTCGCCGAAAAGGAAAAAAAAATATTGGTTCAGCATCACGCGGCAAAAGGATTGACCAATCACATTCGGAACGCCAACGGGCGTTGGCTGTCAGCGAGGGCTTCACGGTAGTTTTTTGGCCCCAAAAACTACTTATCGCCTTGGAGTACGCCAACGGCGGCCACTCGCGAGTTGACGGCAGTTGGGCAGGAGGCCTGCCTATCCATATGCGGTCAAAATGTTGAGTCGGAAGCTATCGGCGCGCCACCGAAGAAAATGAATTGGGGAAGTTACATGAATTAAACAGACCCCTGCAATTTTGACAGCAATTATCTTGTTCAAAAACTTTTTTATCCTCTCATGATATGGTTAAGTTGTCTTGTTTTGGAGTATTCCTACTTGCAGTTGCAAGGGGCATGTTGTCCACAAGTTGTATACCATTCTAAATTTATTTCTTCAGGTAAAATTGTATCTGCCGTTTGAGCCTGCTCAGCTTTAACTATCCAATATATTTTCTATTGGAACTAAAATATTCCTTCCTATATATGTTAGTGAAGTTACATATAGCTTGCCACTAACCCAGTTTGGCACACGTTTCATTTCCAAAGAATGGTAGCAAGAGATTGGAAGATTTATCTTCATTACATTTCTGAAACCTTTCTTTGGTCATTGGGAAACAGAGTTTTCTTCGAACGGTAAGTAGTTTCTAGTTGACGTTCGCTTTTGCGAGGAAACCTATCGAGCCTCGTACAGAAAATCTTCAACTTGCTTCTGCATGGCCGATATTCCGATTAATAATGACAAATCTATGTTCTATTCAGTCGTGGAATGTCATGCCGCGGCGTCAAATAATACATGCGTCAAATGCTGGAATTTATTTCTTTGACTAATTTATGTGATGGCATTTTGTATTCGTTGGCTTTCTAGTCCATGTTTTCCAGCTATTGAGTTATTTTGACTGAGTAAGTCGATCACTGTTATTTCACCTCCTAATGTACTCCTGTACTTTAATGAAGATTGATACATGGAATCTATTCCTAATCATTGTTTGCTGAACAATCTAATACGTTTCCATACGCATTCATGTACAGTAACGAATTTTTTTTTGTTCACGGTTAGTCTAAAATCGAAAAAACAAAATCTACTTTCCCTACGTGGAATTTAACGTCATATAAAAAATATTGCACTGAATTATATCTGGACAAGGCTTCTTATTGGATATCAGCAATTGAATTTCCGATAAGTTCCAATATGGTGCTGAAAATTAACATTGAATTTTTTTAATAATCTTCAATCATAAACGAATTTTCTTTCGCTACTGTTCTTACTCCAGCCATCGGAAAGATATCTTTTATTATTTTCGATAGCGGCAGCCGACCAAAATTGATGAACGTCATGCCCTACGTAGAGCTTACGAATGTCAACACTGAATATCCGGAGAAGAGGACTTCCTTATTCTAGTCTAACACAATTAGCATACAACCACACATGTGAAACTATTTCTAATCGATTCCGATGGTTGACTCGACCAGAATTAGTGTCTCAGTCGGCCGCGTCTATGGCGACCCTCGAGACACTCGTCGGGAAGGTGGAGGCCCTCAGGCTCCATCTCGCTAGGTACTTCTGCGAGAAACCGGACAAGTACCGCATCGAGGATTGTATCGCCATCTTCCACACCCTCTGCTCAAAGATTGACGCGATCCACGAGGTAAGCTAGTTATGAATTATATCAAAGGGAGACTGTTTATTCTGTGTCACATATCCGTGTCAACGTGTAATTTTACGACCACTATTAATGTTTTCTACAAGCACAATCACCTTAATCTAACCTCAAGTTTGTCTCTAAATTACTAGTTGCTGGTTTGACGTTCGGCGCTTGAATGACGCTGATTCCAACGAGCTAGAAAGGCTCGTCACTCTAATATAATCCATGAAATTTGAACATAAGTAACGACATTTTATCGTCAAAACAGCGCCTGTATATGGTATCGCTATTGACCAGGATAGAGGCTTAGCAGCAACAGTATGGCTCACTATACACTGGTAGAAGAAAGTGTAGAGCTCAAGGTAAAAAATGTAATCGTAAGTATCGCAGTTTTACTAATTATCGAAGTTTTCCTAGATATTTACCAGTGGCTCTGTGTTTTAATTGAACCAGTTGTTCTGAAGTCATTCAGAAAAAAACAGTTTGTTTTCTTTAAAAGATTTATTCAACGGTCCTAATTTATTCGTGATGTTAAAATCACAAATTACCACTTATTTTAGTATAAAAACATGTTTGACAGAAACGGGCGATAATTAGGAAATCCAATATATTTGAAGAATACAATTTATTCAAACTCGTAATTTGAAAACCTTTACTGGTGATACGTAAATTCAAATGTAGTTCCATAAATATTAATGAGTATTTTTTCTATTATTGATGCACGCAACTTCGATGATTCCATTCAGATACTGACAATCCGCGCCTGACCGAAAATCACAGGTCCTTATATACACAGTAAAAAATGATAAAAATGATCCTCAAGAATGCATTTGGTCCCTTGGGGGATCCCGGTTATTTATGGTCTTTTAGTCCCAGAGTCTTTCAAAAACTTACTCGGAAACGCGTTTTAGCATTGATATTCGATGCGTTTTAAAGCTAACACTTCGTTCAATGATCGTGGAACATTTTAATTTCCTATTTTAGAATAATGACGTGAAGTTTTTCGTCGTGACTTCAGTTACCGTGTTTAAAAGACATCTTAAAACATACCTTGTAGTTGAACTGACAAATCATTTCTTTGTTCCCTGACATAACCATCGAACAGTTTTGGGAGACTGGAGCCTCAAACTATGGGATCACCGTTAGAGAATAGAAGGGCTCGGTGCACCAGTCTATTCATCGCATATTTCGTAAATATATCTATTGCTAAAGTTTTTTTTTCACGTTTCTATCCTGCTACTAATGTTCAAAATAATAAAATTTATTATTTTGTTTCCTACTCCAGTGATCGTTTCTTGATCTCTTGTTGGGTAAAGTCAGCATACCAAACAAAACCGAACAATCTTGATGAAAATGTTGAATCGTACGCTGAAGTTATGAAAATCACTTTGTGTCATTAGATTCAGAAATTCACTGAATATATGCGCATAAATTAAAATACATTATCATGAACCATAACCACATCGAACAAAGAAAAATTTTATGGACACTACAGTGTTAATCTCCATTGTTTCCATGTATGATAAGATTGTTTTATCATGTGTGCTGAAATCTCAAAACACAGCCCCGAACTGTGAATTAAAACTCATTCTACAACATCTGCTATAAATTGGGTCAACAACTGTGGTTGCAGAATTTATCCACGTATTATATGTTGTATTAAAAATAACCTTGTAACGAAACACTGCCCATTTTATTACAATGGTAATTTTATGACGAAATAAACATTTGAAATCTAAGTATTGCCCTTGCTGAACAAAAATAATGGGAAATTTTGCACATTTAAAAAAAGAGCTTCAGCTTATTTGCTAATAAACTGATGAGCATTGAAAACTCCACCATCATTCTTTGATTGAATTATATTTTAAAGATTAATGATAGAATGATTGTGTTCAAGTATCACCCCTTCAATTTTGTGAATAAGTTTCTAATACGTGCGCAAATGCTAATTAGTTGACAGCAACAGTAAAGTATGAGCGCGAGCTTGAATCTTTTATTGAATATAATAAAACTTTTGTTAGCTCGATTCTTTCAATAAAAAGCTGCTTCTCTGTAATGTAGGGAGAGCCATAGTGTTAGCATGCGCTTCTGCTTTCATTCGAATGAATCTTGATGAGGAAACATTACAGAGACAATCTTTTAAGAGAATTTTGATAACATTCGTCAAAAATAGTTTTCGACCGTTTTCAGCATTTTTTATGTCTCATTATTTTTCGAAAAAAATCACACTTGTATGTTTTCTTCGAATTTTCTTTAATTTTTAAGTGGCAGACTTTTGTGCCAAAATCGGCCTTTCTATGTCATGCGACTTAAATCGCCGATATTTGGGGTTCTATGTCTTGTGACCTTATCGACGATCCGAACACTTTCCCGCCCTATATAAGTGAGGGTTGCCATACCCCGGCATCCATGAGGGCTGGTGAAAAACTGCTTCCTATCAGAAAAACTGAGGGGACTGCCAGCGTGGGGCTTGAGGGAAGCAGGAGGTACAGGTTTTCTATACAGTGATATAAAGGAAAACCTTGTGGTAACCGTTGTTTCTTTAAGATAGCAGGGGGAGGAGGAGCCACCCTCTGGCTCTTACTACATTACAGAGAAATAGCTTTTTACCGAGAAAATCGAGATAGTAAAAGTTATATTCTTTTCCATTCGTAAGAGCCATAGTGTTAGCATAGAAAATACTATCATGTAGCGCATCTGGCCTATGCCAGAAGAGCACAAAAATTGGATGGGTTTGCTGCATCTTAAACTGAGTGGTTTCAAAGAAGCATTTGCCGTGTAAGGAATGATAACACATTTAGGTAAATGGAGGAATGACTTCAATTATTGGCAAATACAAGTATTGCTCAGTGCCAACAACAGCTAATAAAGTAGCTCCTAGCGGCAAAATAATATGCGGGCCTCGAGCTTGTGCGCCCAAATACTCTTTATGTGTAGGCAAATACAAATATTTGCGTAGTGCTGACAACAGTAAATCTTGTTCGCTCATAGTGGCCAAAATAATATGCGGGGCTCAATTTTTGACCAACCAAATGAGAAGTTCGTAATCCATACCTATTGCCTACCAGTATGAGAGTGGGTAAACGATCAGGTAGTGGCAATATAATCCTAATTATGTACGGATCGACAGTGTACAATATCTCCTAAGGTAACTTTGTAGTACTTTAAGTCGAATAAAGTAATTACATACTCAATGCTCCGACGTAATTCATGACCTGAAGTCTTATCGATGAGTGCCTCCGACTGATATGGTAAGGTAGTTATGTACGTATTCTATAAAACGCAGGGAAGTTTTTGGCATTAGCTGATGTAATCGTCATGAACATTGGAAACGATAAGGCTTATCTATCATATACCTAATGAGACGCAAGGTTGGGTATGCTTCTCCACTGTGAATAAGTACTCGTTTCCGAACACGTGGGGTGATTTCCAGAACGCTTTGTATATGATATGTGGGAGAGGGTCCCCACGGGTCCAAGCGAGAGACGAGGCATACTTCTGACGTCGTGAACTTCAGTGAAAGCATTCGGTGTGTCATCATTGATAAGCGAGCTGATGTAGTGCCCCACCGATGACACCTTGAGCGGCTTGTCTGAAGTAGGATGGATGAACAAAAAGTCATGGTTTGACGGACACCGTGCTACGTAGGCTTTGAGAGCAGTCATGGGGCACAGGGCGTGCGTCCGACCGTCCGGTAGCAGTGAGGTGATCGAGATGAGCGGTGGCGTGTGGGTGATGGTCTGGTTTTTGTACAGGAACTTGTCAGCGGTCATTACGCGCGCGCATGGCAGGTTCCTGTCGAAATTAGTCCCGTGCATGCCAAGGCTGCAATCTCGGATACCCTGTTCGCCGCCGCTAAGGCAACGAAGAAGAGAGTCTTTTGAAAGAGTGCCAATACTGACGCCGTCTGAGTATCGAAGCGAGGATAGGCGAGCATGTCGAAGAAGCGGTTCCAGCTTCCACTGTGGGACAAAACACTTTTTCGGATATTTTCGTGAAACTGAGCCCTCGCCAGTTCCTTAAAATTCGACTCTTGGGTCGTGAATCGAAACCCGTGCAGGAGAGACATATGAAGCGCATTCCTGTAAATCAAAGCGGTGCGAGGGTTGAGCTGCCTCTTCTTGCCGGTAGAGTGCAGGAACGTGAAGAGTCTATTCTGGGTGATGGACTGCACTTTTGTGATGAGCAGCCACGCTTGGAAGCAAGTCCAGACGCTTTGGTATTAGCGTTGAGTCGATGGTCTGTGCGTGTTGACCAGAGTGTCAGCCAGCGATCTATTGAATTTGATCGTGAGAACTCGTATTAGAAATTGAACGTGAGATTACGAGAAAAGGGTCGTGAAGTTAGAGGCACTTCCTTGCCCTCGACGCGCTTGGACAAGTCGAGAGCGAGCGAAACCTCGCGGAAGGACGCGACAACCTGGGGCCACCACAGTGCGTTGGGGTGGTCGGGCACTACGAGGACGCCGTTGTAGCGGTACGTTTTGCGCTTGTGGAGCACCTGGGGGATCAGGTTGTATAGAGGAAAGAGGTATACTTCTGCCCGCTGATTCCAGTCGGACTGGAGATAATCCACTAAAGCTGCTCGCGGGTGAGAATACGGAGCTGCAAATAGTGGGAGCTTGTGGTTTTCTGTGTGTGCGAAGAGGTCTATTTGCATGGCACCGCGCAGGGTTGAGAGGTGGGTGAAGCATTGAGGCGTCAGCGTCCACTCCTTCTCGACTGGTTGGAGACGTGAGAGTTGATCGGCCCAGACGTTCTGCCATCCGGGAAGGTAGGTCGCGAAAAGAGGTAGGTGACGATGTTTGAGAATCCTGAAGAGCTGTGCTCCGATCTTCTGTATTGCCGGCGCTTAGCTCGAACCCAAGGGATTGGCCATGGCTACAGCTGCCACGTTGTCTGACAACACTCTGACTGTGGTGTGGTGCCAATGATATTGAGTTTGCGTTCCACTGCTGACCAGCGGCCGTACGACTGCTGGTCGCTGCAGCATACGGCCCCCCACGCTTTGTCCGATGCGTCCATCCACAAGAAATGCTCTGGTGGAGGCAGCACACACGGGACGTGGGAGTGGAGGAAGGAATCGTGGCGCCAGTGCTGTACTGAAAGGCGGTAAAAATCGTTGGGAGCGCTGGGCTTGCTGGATAAGCACAGGGACCGCGCTGCTAGCACCATCTCGTTGAAGAAGAGGCGCGCATGAAGCAGGTAAAGCGATGCTGTTGAAGCGAGAGAGTTCTGCGGGATAGTATAACCGTGGCCATGTCCCTGCAGCGGTTGATGTGCTGTGAGGTCGGGGCGATGGACCTGGCGTCTTCATTTAGTGTGACTCCCAGGAAGTCGATCTGCTGAACTGGTTCCGTAATAGACTTCACCAAGTGGACGTGGAAGCATAGCTTGAGGAGAAGGGCACTGGTCGACTGAGTGTTGAGCCGGCACTGATGTGCTGTCGGTGCCCAGAACAGCCAGTCGTCGATGTAGGAGGCCGCGTCTATCCCTTGCTGGTGGAGTAAGCGAAGGAGTAGTTTCGCTACCGTCGTGAAGGTTTCTGTTCCCAGGTTAAGGCCAAATGGAAGGGCCGAGAAAAAGTACAGCTGGTCTCGTAGTTTGGGAGCCAGGTACGTTTGGAACATGGGATGGATTGGGACGTGCGGGAAACCATCGTTGATGGCCAACTTGCTGAACCAGAGAGGATACTTTGGCACGAACGGCTCGTTTTCTTTGGGGGTTGGACGTCCAGAAAGTAGTTACCGGGATGTATTTGTTTAGCCTGGAGAGGTCGATCCCTAAACGATCCCCTCCCGAGGGCTTGAGATCCGCAAAGACGCGAGACACGAAGGTCGGTTGCCTGGGTACCCCCTTGACTATGCCTTTCTGCAGGAAGTCTAACCCGAGTAGTTTGAGAACGTCCTCGGGTTGTCGGTGAGAGGCAGTGTAATCGAAAGGAGGGGGCTGTATCGCCTGTCTCCAAAAGAGGCCTTGGGAAAGGATTCATTTGACCAAAGGCGTTTCCACCTCGTTCCCGTGGTCTGGGCGACTCCTGAAGGCCGCCGGAAGAGCGTCAATACTGACTGGAATGGGAGGGGTCCCGCTTTCCGTCATGAGGACTTGGGGGTCCCGCTTTCCGTCAGAGGGGGGTTTGGCTGCTGAGCCTCCACGACCCTCTCCGCGACCTCCTTTCCCCCGACCATTCTGGCCCCGTCCCAGGTCCTTTGGGGCAGTGGAGGAGTGGGCCCCCGAACCTATATGTGAAGTACTGGGGCCCCCATGCTTCTCTTGGGGTTGCATCGCACTACTCTGGAACGCATGGCGATCACTGGAAGATGCTTGTCGACCGCTTTGACCGAACCCCACGCGACCCCCTTCTGGAGTTGCAGAGGCTTCTGTCCCCCGGCGGTGCAGAGGCCACAAAACCTGAAGTGGATGGGGTCCTGAATGAGAGGACCTTCGTCCTGCTTCGGATGGTTTCAAGTGCCTGGAAAACATTCCAGATCGCCCCGTCGGTGAGGGGTCAAGGTTGAAAAATCGATCCTGCTAGAACGGCTGCTCGAACAGACTCCGGAACAAGCTTGTCCAGAGTTTGAAGGCAATCTTATAACGTAACTGAGGCGCTTCGATCAGGGATCCCAACAACAGTTTGTGAATGGAACCTGTGGAGCGCTCCGACAAACAATGCAGTGACTGTGGGGTCACTCGCGTGCCATCTGTTACGATGGGATCACGGATGGGAGCAAGAATACCCGTCAGTGACGCGCTGAAGATATTGCCGGGCAGGTTCTGAGCGGCCTGAGCGTGGAGATGGAGATTCTTCGTACGTACTTCTGTAGTAATGTGCTGGGAAGGAAAAGCGATCTTGCCCTAGTGGTCTCAAGTGAGCTTTTGGAGGGAGGATCGGCGCATAAGTGAATTCCATCAGGGTCCTGATTCTATGGCAGCCTGATGTAAGCGCAAAGTGTGCTTTCAACCACGAGTCTAGGTCCTTTGTGGCCGAATTGGTTCGCAGGGGGTCATCAATTTGAGTGGTGAGTTTTGGGGGTGCATTGGGTATACGTTCCAGATTAAACAATCCGTCGTCTTTGATTGTCACCCCTCGATTGGCTTGTTTGTTGCTCGACCGCAAAGATACATTTAAGGTGCTGGGTTGAAAGCTTTGTAGAAGTAGCCGGCGGCAGATAGGTGGACCTCCGGACGTTGTGCGCGTCAGGTCCACCGGAGAGGAAATAAAGTTAGAGCCGCGCACTTGGACTATTATATTAGTAGGAGGCTCCTAAACGCCTCTAAGGTAGGACTGCCTGGAGGTACTTTCATGGCTGATAAGCCTATGTTGCACCCAACTGGCCGGTATACGTGATCTTCAAACAGCTGGAGTGCCTTAGGCATTCGGTCTGTATGTCATCGTTGAGCAGTGGATAGGTACCTTGTGAGCCTGTAACGCGGTTATCAGAGGGATCTCTGGGTTTGAGGAGCCGTCCTGTGACTCACGATCGCTCGCCTGTCGCTGGGATGATTTTGAACATCGTTACTGTAACCTTGCAGAGACAGGTATGAAGTGGATGTTCTGATTCAAATGTACGCTCGCAATCACCGTCACATATCACAAAATAATGTATGAATGAGGGAAAATAATTGGTATGTTACCGGTAAATTTAATATGAGGCCTATAACAAATCAAATATGTGCCGAATGTAGTTCATTATTTCATTATTGTGCAATGAGGCGTACAATGTAGACCCGAAAACCACTGTTAGCATTGGATGTGTCAAGCATTGTTAGCGTCCGTAAAGACGTTGGGGCGGTAATACGCACATGGCTGAAATGAAACCAATGTCGCTGAGAAGCCACTGTATGTTGTTTGGTTTTCATGACGACACTGACTTTTAACCCTCGGGACGTCATAAATGACACCTGATCCTCTGGCTTAGATGATTTGTTTTACGTGATGCTCTAAACGAGCTATCAAGCTCAGAAGGTTTTCGATGCAAAGATTTACTTATAATGATGCTCTGAGCGAGCTATCATCGCAACGAAGGCTTGCTTAGAATGATGCTTTAAATGAGCTATCATCGTTAAGTGTACTTGCTATAAAGTATGCTCTAAACGAGCTATCATCGTTAAGTGTACTTGCTATAAAGTAAGCTCTAAACGAGCTATCATTGTTCATATACTTACTATAAATGAGCTATCATCATTCAGAACATTTGTTTGAAAAGATGCTCTAAACGAGCTCTCATTGCTTGGAAGTTTAGCTTAAAATGCTGCTCTGAAAGAGCTAATCACCGTTCAAGGGACTCGTTTCAAATGATGCTCTGAACGAGCTATCATTGTTCAGTATACTTGCTAAAAATATGTGCTAAACGAACTATCATCGTTCCGAAGACTTCCTTCAATGATGCTCTGAACAAGCTATCATCGCCCAGAAGTCATTTTAAATGAAGCTCTGAACGAGCTATCATCGTACAGTAGACTTGCTATAAATGGTGCTCGAAAAAAGCTATCATCGTTTAGTATACTTGATATAAACTATGCTCGTAAACGAGCTACCATCGTTTAGAAGATTTGCTTTTAAATGATGTTCAACACGAGCTATCAACGTTCAAAAGTCTTACTTTAAATGATGCTCTAAACGAGCTATCATCGTTCAGGGGATTTATTTTTCATACTTTTAATTACTAAATTATGAGAATACGATATGGTGCGCCACGTAACCTTATCGTATTGGTTGACGTGTCGTCATTTGTTAGGCAGTTGCAACTGCTAAAATGACATTACGACTCCGCTCGGCAGCGCGTTGTCGTACGATCCAATATGGCCTCAGAAGGCACCAGACTGGCCGCGCTGCAGCCTTTATGGGACGGAATAATTGTAAAAGGCTATGCAGACCGCTGTCTGATGACCAAACATCCGTAGCCGGTATCTGCCTATAGTAGGCATCTGCATATCGCAGGCATCCGCTTAGCGTGTGTCATTTGTTAGCTGGTTGTCTGCTAAGACGGCAGCCCGACGCCGCTTCGGCAGGGTGTTTTCGTACGATTCTAGATGGCGTCGGTGGCAACTGACCGGCCGCACAACAGCCTATCTGAAACGATAATAATCTGCATGTAAGTGTGAAAAGCTGTCCAGAGGCTGCTGATTTCATGACCAAACAGAAGTAGAAGGCCTCTGCGTATAGCAGTCATCTGCGTATCGCAGTCATCCGCTTAGCGTGTGTCATTTGTTAGCCGGTTGTCGTCTGCTGAGACAGCAGCCCGACGCAGCTGCTACAGGGTGTTGTCGTACGATCCAAGATGGCGTCGGTGGCAACTGACCGGCTGCGCAACAGCTTATCTGACACGTAATAATCTGCATGTAAGAGTGAAAAACTGTCCGCAGACTGCTGACTTCACGACCAAACAGCAGTAGAGAGCCTCTGCCTGTAGCGGGCATCAGCCTACGGCCGGCATCGGTCTGCCCGGCATCTGCCTTACGAGCAGGATATAATACCTCATGTGGGACTGTTCGCAAAGGAACGTCATTTATGACACGTTCTCATCTGCATGTTGGTATGAATAGCTCTCCTTAGACCGCTGAATTCAAAACCAAGCATCGATTGGGTCAGCTGATTGCAGGTGTTGTCCACTAGTTAAGTAACGATGGCGTTTGCCGGCGACAGGCTTGTGTCACATACACAGCACCCATTCTGCAATTGCAGTATTCCCATCTATGACTCTGTAGTGGCAGTGAATCACTAACTCACTGCCCAGATGAGCTGCGGAGCACCGTTTATAACCTTCTATTAAGGAAGGGGCATGGTCCGTTGCAGACCTAGTGCGCGATAGAACTGTATAACTCTGAGACCACCTGTCGCGGTGAACCTTGAAGCGCGAATGGATGCCGGGGTATGGCAACCCTCACTTATATAGGGCGGGAGAGTGTTCGGATCGTCAATAAGGTCGCAATACATAGGACCCCAAATATCTGCGATACAGTCGCATGACATAGAAGCGCCGATTTCGGCGAAAAAGTCGGACACTTTAAAAATCGAGAAAATTCGAGGAAAACAATTTTTTTTTCCGAAAAATATTGGCAAATATAAAAATATTGAAAACGGTCGAAAACTACTTACGACGAATGTTATCAAGATTCTCTTCAAAAAACGTCTCTGTAATGTTTCCTCATCAAGATTCATCTGAATAAAAGCAGAAGTGCATGCTAACACTAAGGCTCTTAAGAATAGAAGATAATAACTATTACAGCTCTGCTTCGAAGTGCGCTCCATTCTCATTACTTGAGACAAACTTCAATACTTCTCATAACTCTTTTCCTATTATTCAAACCCTAATACATTTAAATTACACCCTATGCCATGTCGCCCAGCAGTATTTCTCTGGACTAACTGCGAATTTACTAATAGAAAGTTTAATAAGAGTTTCAAAAAAATTCTACTGTCAGTTACAAGGAATATATCACTTCAATAGATAAAAATATACCTCCAAGATATATTGGGATGTAAATTGTTTCTATATAACCACTAACATGAGCCTGTCTTTTGTTGTTGTGTGTAGGAGAATGCCTTAAAACGTCAGTTGATGCAGCAACGGCAGCAGCGGCTGAAGGAATCTGCCGATCGGAGGCAAAAGGACTCTGCCTTTGACGCCAAAACGCAGATTCCACCCAAGACACCTGGACACACCGGATCGAGACGCAAATCGTCCTTGCAGAGGGCCCTACTTGAGCAGCGAGGGAAGACTAACCTTAGAGATAGACTCATGGAAGAAATCACAAGAGGAGATTTCGAATTGAGGAAAACCACCCGTGGTGCTGAGGAGGTAGCAGGTAGCCGACAAACTCATAGCGAAGAGCACACATACAAGGCTTCGAGGGCTAATGACAACCACTGTTCACAAAGTCACCGAACGGGAGTGCGGCGAATGTCAGGAGCTAAAGAGATTGATGAAAGTGATCAGGATGGAGAGAATAGCAGTGGTCATCGACCAATTTGTGGCGCTAGCTACCGTCCGATCGATGAAGACCAATTAACCGGCTGTAGAAGAGTTCAAAAAACTTTTTGCAATATGCAAGAAGACCCAACGGAAACGCAACAATTCGAAACAAACGGCTCCCGCAGAGGAAATAGTCTGAATTTTGAGTCAAACTATTTCCAGTTCTGACATGAATAGTCAGAAAAATATGCTACTAGTCGACGAAAATTACGGGGCAACTTATACGATTGCGTTGCCGGTCAGAAAGTCGACAACATGTAGACATGGAAACTGAGAGGCCAGGTTGTTACAGTAGACTTATGGAGGATGCTGATAAATCTCGTGACTATTGTGCAGCCCTCTGAAGTTTAGCTGACCAGAATACTGAATAGTTGTAGCAAGAGACGAGTGGAGAGTGTGCACAGATAACAACAAACTTTGCTTCAAGGAAGCACATGCTGATCAACACACTCAAACATGAATCTAAACCTGAAATTTGTGTCCCTCTGTAATGAAGTGTAGCGATGTCAACATATCCTAACCTATTACTTCGTGATAAATTTTCAGGCATTTTCAAGCATCAAGAAACATTTTTATAAGGTGAAAATTTTGTTTGTTCACTTTTTTAAGTGGACCGGCGTGCTCTTCTTATCCTGTACATGTGGCTGTCCCTACGCTATTCTCGCTGTTTTTAAGAGTTCATTAGCAAGATTTTGACTGGTACTGCCTTTATTGTTTATACTGTATGGGTGGGTCCTGGAACTTTTTGTTTTGTTTGTACGTGTGTTGTTTTGCGTGTTATTCAATGAATGATCATTCTTCTCCCCCGGACCGGGTTCTTCACAATGTGATATCCATCAAGAACTTCACTGATCATTTTGTTGCTGGTATTTAAATTTCATTTATAGTGGAGCAATTGCTAACAATTAATGATACAATAACCTAAACTGACGAATATTATGAAAGGTTGAAAACGACGTATAAATTTTCACATATCTTGGTATAACCGAGTTTGTCAGAAGTACGTCGCAAAATTTGGGTTAAACTCAACTCCTCACTAAACGCTGATTAGGCGTTCGGCACTTGAAGGACGTTGACCCTATAGCATTACATATATCTGTCACTAATCAATTTTAGGCTCTGTTCAATTAATCGATATTTAATATTATCGTTCATACATCGAAAGAAAGAATTCGATCTTTAGTTTTCATTAAACTATAAACTTCAAAATATAGACGACGAAAGCTATCAATCTAATCTTTCAGTTAATAAAAATTGATTGTTCTATTAGTTACACTCGGCACTGTTCTGTTGATTTACAAAATCTAAAATTAAAACTAATTTTCATCCATTGCTGTTGACGCATGTGGATCAGCTTATCTGGAATACACAGCCAGCGAAATCTTTTTTCGAATAATTTGACCCAAGTTCAATAAACAGTAGAGAGAGGAAGCTGAGGAAAGATTGAGGGAGACTTGAATTAGCTGTGTCAAAGTTGCATGGAGTTGCTGGGGATTGACCTCGAGGAAGATCGTTGGTGCGGCGGTGAGCAGTCGTCGACCGTCCAACACCACAATAGTCGAAAGCATGTATGTAAAACGGAGATGATGAACATTGGGATGACGTTCTGGCTTGCCCCAAGTTCGACGAGGTGCCACATGCTAACAAAATGATTTGTTCCATATTTTACGTAAATATGACTGATAAACTCTGTTAATGGTATTTTTTATCTCCTCCTGCATTTCTTTTCCATTCCGAAACTGAACGTTTTAATCTGTACCCTGAAGCACCTCTACCCAAGTAATCACCTCGTTTCTCCCTCTTGTACCTCTGGCGGTCTGATTGGTTAAAAGGTCGCACGAGGTCGCAGTTGTTCCTTGACACCGGATTCCTCTTCAGACTCTTTTTATATTCTTCATATTATGTCACTTAATTTAACACTTACTGGCGCGAACGTATGTCAGTATACCGAATGAAATTATTCATAGGTTGACCCTCAAACTTTGTGGAACAGCAATCTGGCATTCTCTTGCCAATTGATAATGGTTTTGTTCAGGTTTTACATACCAGTGTAGCTTGGTTCATTATTTGTGCTGGGACCTAAAACTGCACGTTAGTTTGCCAACAAATTTGTTCGTGTAACGTGAATTCAAAATCGATATCACTTGTCATGAGGCCACCTAAGTTGTACCACCCAGATCCCTGACATATATCGGCGGTCCAATGACAGGGAATCACAATTTACCGTTACCACCGCTCACTGAGCATTTAACCAGAAGCAATCACAGATACAGACACAAGGCCGAAATCCCCCAACAAGGGGGGTGGCTGACGGCAAGGCGAACATACAATTTCATACACTCACACTCGCACACCTTAGCCCTTTAGCGCAGAAGGGTCCGGCCGGCAACCCCGCAACTCACCCTCCTGGTCATGAATGCGGTTCGAGGTCAGTGTCGGCAGCAGGGCCCGACAGTGTGACTGGTTTACCCCTGCCGCGTCATGATGACCGGGCCCCACCGCCCACGACCATCCCGTCTCTCAACAATGTGCCGAGGGCAGGAACGCACATCAGGGCAGCGTCTAAACTCATCCGTTCACAACCATTCTCCACTCACGCCTATCCAGTGCATGCTCTCTCGATTCCTCCACGCTCGGGTCTCTCCTTCCTAACACCTGCTTCACACCATCCACCCAAACTTCGGTCTCCCTCTAGGCCTACGTCCACTCGCCTCTGCCTTCCACACGCTTTTCACCAATCTTCCCTCATTCATCCTCACCACGTGCCCGAACCATCTCAGAACACGTGAATCAACTCTGTTATCTAACTTCTTCACCATCCGCAATCTGATTCGAACCACGTCGTTAGTGAACCTGTCTCTCAGCGACACTCCAGCCATGCTCCTAAGACATTTCATCTCGAAAACATTCAATCTTCTTCTCTCCTCTGCTCTCAGCTACGTACAGCACAGTTGGGACAACGACACCCTCATACAACCCTCTCTTTGCTTCCATCCCACGTCCTGCAGCTCATTACGCTCTTCAGTGCACCCTACACTTCACACCCCTATTTCACTAGCGTCTCCCCTCAGTTTCCACTAGTTCAGTATTCTCCACATGGGAGCCCAGATACTTGTAACACTGAACTTCTTCCAACAACTCTCCATTTAGGGGGACACCAATTTTGCTCGCATCGACAGTCCTCGAGCATCTCATTACTTTATTCTTACCGACGTTCACTCGAAGCTTCCTCCTCTCACACACTCTACCAAACTCAGACACTAGCCTACATAGCTTCTCCTCCGAATCCGCAACCAGGGCCGTATCACCAGCA
>SDVV010006932.1:0-18106 GCA_016164225.1 Gammarus roeselii
ACAGCCTGACGGTTGCACTACCAGGGACGGACGGTTGCACTACCACGGCGGGACGGTTGCACTACCGCAGCCGGACGGTTGCCCTACCACGGCGGACGGTTGCACTACCACGGCAGGACGGTTGCACTACCACGGCAGGACGGTTGCACTACCAAGGCGGGACGGTTGTACTACCAAGGCGGGACGGTTGCACTACCACGGCGGGACGGTTGCACTACCACGGCGGGACGGTTGCACTACCACTGAGTTCCTTGTAGTTCTAATACTTTACGCTTGGTCTGGTGTCATGAAGGACTGGATATCTGCATTCGCATCTTCGGAGCTTCCGCTTATATTTTACATCCGCATCCATGGAGTATTCACATTTATTAGACATCCGCAGCCGAAATTTGTCATCAGGCGCCCATCCGCCACATCCGCGTCCACATATGGAGGACACGGCTATTAGGCGGATAAATAATTAAAAAGTAACGAAGTCGCCCTGGTTTAAAATCATTCACGACGCAGTAACCCAAGAGTAATTAGCATGTTAAAATAAGTAACCCAGAATAGATAATGTAAAATATCAGCGGATGCTCCGGATTAGGAGTAATGGTCGGGAGTAAAAGCGGGGCATATGGGTAGGAGGTAAGAGCTGAGATAAGGGCCGAGAGTATGAAGTAGGAGTAATTGTCGAGAGTAAAGACTGGTCATAGGGGTCTGGAGGAAAAAACAATCAGATTGACGTGGGAAATCGTCTGGTTAACGACTGAGAAAGCCCTCAGAACTGGAGGAACTCATTGCCGCGGAACTTGAAGAGCTCACCGCCTCGTAACTGGAGCAACTCATCGCCTCGAAACTTGAAAAACTCGCCGCCTTTGCAACTTGAGGAACTCATCACCTCGGAACTGGAAGAACTCGCCGCCTCGGAACTGGAGGAACTTACCGCCTCGAAACAATAGGAACTCACCGCCTCGGAACTGGGGGAACTCACCGCCTCTAAGCTGGAGGAACTCACCGCCTCTAAAATGGAGAAACTCACCGTCGTGGAACTACAGGAACTCACTGCCTCGGAACTGGAGGAACTCATCGCCTCGAAACTGGAGGAACTCACCGCATTGAAACGGGAAGAACTCGTCGCCTCGGAACTTGAGGAACTCACTGCTTCGGAACTGGAAGAACTCACCGCCTCGGAACTGGAGGAACTCATTGCCGCGGAACTTGATGAACTCGCTGCCTCGGAACCGGAGGAACTCGTCGCCACGGAACTGGAAGAACTCTTCGCCCTGGAACTGCAGGAACTCGCCGCCTCGGATCTGGAGGAACTCACCTCCTTGGAACTGAAGAAACTCACCGCCTCGGAACTGGAGGAACTCACCGCCTCGGAACTGGAGGAACTCACCGCCTTGTTTGGGGCTGACGGACATTTCGTTGGATCAATTCACTCTCTCACCCGTCACTCAATCACCCGTTACTCACTCACCCGGCACTTACTCACTCGTCACTCAATCACACGTCACTCACTCACCCGTCACTCACTCACCCGTCACCCACTCACACGTCACTCGTAAACCTATCAACGAACTATTTAATCCAGCATGCCCATGCTTCAATGCTACTGCTGCTTCAACCAAGCTCCCAGTGAAAGAAATCATTTCAGGAACTTTCTGATGACAGTCAGAATGACGAGTGTGTCGGGTACGAGAGGTCTCGATTAATCAGGGCTATCAGAGCGCTGTAAACGGGGATAATCACAGATTAAGAGATTACTTGTGCATGTGCTTGATCTCAATGATTATTTGTTGTATTGAAACGATTGAATTTTAGTATATATTTTAGTGAATAAATTATTGAACACATGTTTAATTATGCGGTTTCAATTATTACGTTATGTAATCCCTCATAGCTTTGCTTAGGCACTAAAGCACAAACAGATATGCAGATACAGAAGATGTTCTTTGTGGTTGCTATCAGACTGTTAATTCCTTTCTTGTACACATGAGGAGGTGTTCGTGGCAGTGTACATTGATTTATAATTATGACAGGGTGCTTCGAATATTCTTTGAATAATACCTTAAGCATGAGACACCAGTCTTCATATATTCTTTGAATAATATCTTCAGCGAGAGCCACCAGTCTTCGAATATTCTTTGAATAATACCTTCAGCATGAGACACCAGTCTTCACATATTCTTTGAATAATACCTTCAGCGAGAGCCACCAGTCTTCGAATATTCTTTGAATAATACCTTCAGCATGAGACACCAGTCTTCACATATTCTTTGAATAATACCTTCAGCGAGAGCCACCATTCTTCGAACATGCGATTTAAACACTCAACCTCTGAGCATTTGAGTGAAGTACGCACGTTAATTTTATCATTTCTGGCCTATTCAATTTTGCGGATGCAATTTTTATTTTTATTTTGGTTCAAACGAGTGATTGCAAATGCTCAATAAACATCATATTTCATTTTTGTTAACACAGTTGTCTTACGTCCCGGTCGTATACACACCAACACACGCCTGTGTGCGAAACAGCAAGAATCCTCAGCTCTGCGGTGGCCTGCGTTTGGCGATAACAGTACCATTATTGGTCGGCTTCGTTTATGGGGCAATGGGGCCTTGCAATACTGTTACGGGATGTAATTTATCACAACTTTTCTAGGACGGTTTGAAGGAATGAAGTTTGGCCTCGATTTTTTTTTTGTGTCACCAAGGTACACTATAGTATCTATTCCAATATATAATGACGTTCTACTTCTCGATAGCTACACAGTGGAACGAAAGCAAATCCAACCGGCATCAGTCCATTCCACATCTAATACGTATAGAAGAAAGTTTTGGGCGGCAAATACAAAATTGTTTGCAGTTGCTGCTAGGACATGAGTCCTCTGGCAATGTCATTTTCGTCTCTGAGAGAAGACCCGACCACAACCACAGATATTGGATCATGAGCTGGACACGCATTGCCTGTCGTCTGCGCTGAATCAGTCTACGAAGTTCAGGAAGGGAATGCAAGAAATTCAGAATTTCGCGAAACTTTCGGAGTCGAGAAATCTTCCGCCCCCTAATTTGTTGATACAAGTAACAACGTCGTTAAACGTACATTTCACGACATGAGTAATATCCTCATCACTCCGAGGGAACGATCATCCAAAATGCTTGTGACGCTACCGAGAACGCAAATTACCCTGTCAAAATGATGCTCGGAAAACCTGTGCGACCATAATTGGAAGTATCCTTCTGATTGATGAGTTATGCCCATGGAACTCAACAATGAATTGGGAAAACTTGGAAAAACATCAGTCCTCAACAGGACTGAAGTTTTTCCAATGATGAATTCTCTGTTCAGTTACATAAGTCTCTCTGATTGATGCCTAGCTGCTTGAATTACGTATTTACGACACACATGGAGCATTTATATTCACATCAACCTAGCATCGTCATCTCGAGTAAATTAAAACGTCGTTTGATCTAAACCTGATTGCTAACCTACGTCAAATATTAACGTGGCAATTTGGGCCCAGAAATGATAATCAATGGCTCGTTTTGGTCAACCATCTTCAAATCGGTTGACATCAACAACATCATCTGCTAAATTACATTCCAAAGCTTTAATGCTATTTCTGTTCAAAAATTCCTCAATGCGAATTTTTGAACACAATTAATCCAGCCAGTTGTAGTCTATTGCTATTCTCTCCTGATAGAAAGGTTCTAATAGAAAGGTTCTAACGGCCCAGGAAAGCAGTCATCTTGACTTTTAAAATTTGTTCATTTGCATGATTAAATCCTGCAGGTTTCGTTTTTCGTCGGCAGATGCCATTATTGCTTAAATAATTTGCAGACTGTTTCTAAAGTCAATATTTTTTCCATATCTTAGTCAATCAAATTCAGATTTATTGAATTGCAAGTTGTTTTTGCCAGCCCACTTAACGATTTTTTAGATCAGCTTCTACGTTTTCTATACCTTTTGTATCCATCACTATGCCTAGGACTCCAGTAGCGTCTACTAAGCAGCAAACCGATCAATGTCGACAGTTTTATTCAAATCAGTAGCTAGTACTATAAAATCAATAAGACGATCACAGTGCCTTTTGTGGCCACAATAAGGTCATCCTCAGATGCAGAGGCTCCCCACTTTATTACTGTTCTCCGAGTTCTGTCTCGTATAACAATGTATTGTGATTTACTTTGCCAAGGGCCTTTGAAAATTTTTGATTAGTCACATTAAAGTTTGATCCATCGCACAATTCCTCGATTATTCCATCTTAATGCTCCAGTAGTTGTGTCAATATGCTCCTCATTGCTCCAGTAGTTGTGTCAACATAATCCTCATTGCTCCAGTAGTTGTGTCAATATGCTCCTCATTGCTCCAGTAGTTGAGTCAACATGCTCCTCATTGCTCCAGTAGTTGAGTCAACATAGTCCTCATTGCTCCAGTAGTTGAGTCAACATAATCTTCATTGCTCCAGTAGTTGAGTCAACATGCTCCTCATCGCTCCAGTAGTTGGGTCAACATAGTCCTCATTGCTCCAATAGTTGTGTCAATATGCTCCTCATTGCTCCAGTAGTTGTGTCAATATGCTCCTCATTGCTCCAGTAGTTGTGTCAACATGCTTCTCATTGCTCCAGTAGTTGTGTCAACATGCTCCTCATTGCTCCAGTAGTTGAGTCAACATAGTCCTCATTGCTCCAGTAGTTGAGTCAACATAATCTGCATTGCTCCAGTAGTTGAGTCAACATGCTCCTCATCGCTCCAGTAGTTGGGTCAACATAGTCCTCATTGCTCCAGTAGTTGAGTCAACATGCTCCTCATTGCTCCAGTAGTTGTGTCAACATGCTCCTCATTGCTCCAGTAGTTGAGTCAACATGCTCTTCATTGCTCCAGTAGTTGAGTCAACATGCTCTTCATTGCTCCAGTAGTTGAGTCAACATGCTCCTCATTGCTCCAGTAGTTGAGTGAACATGCTCCTCATTGCTCCAGTAGTTATGTCAACATGCTCCTCTTACTTCTGAAACCATGTTGTTTAGAGTTCAGCGACTGATACTTCCCATGAACACATGGTATGTTTAATTATTTGGGGGCAAGGAGTTTCAACACCCTGGCACGACTTCGCAAATGCCATTTGCGTTGTAGGAACAAGGTTTACAATTCTGTCACCGTCATTACTAATACCAACCAACATCTATGAATTTGTATTCATGAGTTCGAGAATTGTAGAAAAAAACATAATGGACACTAAGAACTTCAAAACCATACGACGCGTCATCGAATATCAAGTACCACAAGACAAGAACACGTTGTGGTTCATTTCTAAGCGTGCAACTTCAATACGCTCTTCAATACTTGAAACCAACCAATCCCTACGACTATATTTTATTTTATCCAGAACATCATTAGCGTCGTATTGGGCAAAAAAGTTGTTGGTTTTTGCCCACCCTGGTCAGTTTAATTGGGCAATGTTGGTGATGTTCGGTATTATTTACAAGTTCAATGATGAATGTATTGTAGGAATAACACAGCTTGTTCGACAAATGAAATACAAGTCGTATTGTCCGTTATAAAAAGGGCGTTTTCACGCATCCGTCGACATTGAAGTCACAGAAACGTATTAAATGTTATGCCCCAGTGTCGGGACCTGAAACCTAACAAGCTTCTGTCTAAATTCAATTCATTAATGAAATGGATTGTTGTAGCAAAATAAATGGCCTGTACCAGCGTCATAGCATAAATGGATTGTGAGTATAGATGTCGTTAGAGACGAAGGGAGAAAGAATAGAGTTTGAGTCATTTTATTACTGTAGATGATGTCAATACTTTAGCAGATTTTTTTTTTTTTTTTCGTTCTCTTAAAAGGAATACGATACTTTACATTGAAATTGCCGTAGTGATCGCTGACCGAAGTCAAAAATAGGGTGTTTGTTTTACGTCTTACCCAACTGGAAGTTACCCTCCACAGATGGCAGCAGTTTCACCACAAGACCGCTTACCCTACTGGAAGCTACCCTCCACAGAAAGCAGCAGTTTCACCAGAAGACCGACAGAACACAGTTGGTTCCCGATAAGCGGCTCGTGGCTGAATGTCAGTTTCATCATATTTCTTTTGGAATTTGTATCATTTGCTTTTGTATGGCAGATAGATTTATATAACTCATGACTGATTTGTTTTGTTTTTCAAGTTATAGAGAGCGTCGCGGAGAGATGCTAACAGTTAAAAAACGGCAAAGTGTAAAATAACGTTCTGATGAATAGCTCTCGAACACGTATTTTCTCGCGTAGGATTTCATGACAAGATAATATCCGAACGCACATAATGCAATATTCTGATACAATACATAAAACACTCGTGCAAACTGTCGTCTGACATAATTACATAAAACGCTCATGCAAACTGACGTCTGACATAATGACATAATACACTCGTGCAAACTGTCGTCTGACATAACTATATAATACACTCGTGCAGACCTGTCGTCTGGCATAATTACATAATACACTTGTGTAAATTGTCGTCTGACATAACTACGTAATACACTCGTGCAAATATAATTACATAATACACTCGTGCAAACTGTCGTCTGACGTAATCACATAATACACCCGTGATAACTGTCGTCTGACATAATTACATAATACATTCGTGCAAACTGTCGTCTGACATATTTACATAATACTCTCGTGCAAACTGTCGTCTGACATAATTATCGCATAAAAGATATTCTATCAACCTGCAAAATATTTCAAATTTCTGCAATCCAAAAAGGCCACAGTTCTCTCCCAGCCTTGGCTTTTATCCCGTAATATACTGTAGTGTACCGAGTTTACATAAGCACTGTAATATACCGTAGTGAACCGAGTTTACATAAGCACTTTAATGTACTGCAGTGTACCGAGTTTACATAAGCACTGTAATATACTGCAGTGTACCGAGTTTACATAAGCCCTGTAATATACTGCAGTGTACCGAGTTTACATAAGCCCTGTAATATACTGCAGTGTAACGAGTTTACATAAGCACTGTAATATACCGTAGTGTACCGAGTTTACATAAACACTGTAATATACCGTAGTGTACCGAGTTTACATAAGCACTGTAATATACTGCAGTGTACCGAGTTTACATAAGCACTGTAATATACCGTAGTGTACCGAGTTTACATAAGCCCTGTAATATACTGCAGTGTACCGAGTTTACATAAGCACTGTAATATACTGCAGTGTACCGAGTTTACATATGCACTGTAATATACTGCAGTGTACCGAGTTTACATAAGCACTGTAATATACTGCAGTGTACCGAGTTTACATAAGCACTGTAATATACTGCAGTGTACCGAGTTTACATAAGGACTGTAATATACTGCAGTGTACCGAGTTTACATTAGCCCTGTAATATACTGCATTGTACCGAGTTTATATAAGCACAGTAATATACTGCAGTGTACCGAGTTTACATAAGCACTTTAATATACTGCAGTGTACCGAGTTTACATAAGCACTGTAATATACTGCAGTGTACCGAGTTTACATAAGCACTTTAATATACTGCAGTGTACCGAGTTCACATAAGCACTGCAATATACCGCAGTGTACCGAGTTTACGTAAGCACTATAATATACCGTAGTGTACCGAGTTTACGTAAGCACTGTAATATACTGCAGTGTACCGAGTTTACATAAGCACAAATATGCAGGAGCTTTTCGGGGACGAAGATAATATTTTGTTTCTTCTGGTAAACAAACATTCAAACAGCAGCCAAGCTGAACAGGTTCGGTCCCTCAAAGAATTTCACCATTGTGGAATCATTGCCAAAGCGCACATCAACGTCAGGAAGAACAATTATTTCCGTCTTTCGTTTTGAAAAGCAAAAATTTCAACGGCCACTCCAGAACTGAGCTGTTCCTCTCGCAGAGGGGGAGTCGCAGAGGAGGAGATTCATCAAAGAGATGGGAAATGAAGTTGATAGGCACTAGTGACCGTCCCTGACAGGTCTGAGAGCAGCCCGTCAATGGAGAGGAAATCTTGTTATATTTTTCTTTACGACTCACAATCTTTAATGTGAACTTTTTTTGTAGACAGTCAAATATTGAACGAAATAAAATTATAAAATTTAATATTAGAAACACGTGTGCGTATCAATCGTTTTACGTATACATCGTTATGAACTGCTCATGAGTGAATATATATCAACGTGTCTACATTATTCAATTGTGGTGTAAGAACCCGTCGCCTCCGCCACTGTTGTTGACTCGATAATTTGAGCCCAGAGCAGATAGAATAGTCAAGATGTTGATTATGATAACACATTTATACTTGGTTGAAGTTAAGCAGTTGATTCTTAATGAAATGTTTGTCTTTGAATCGTTGACAATAAGAAGGAATCACTAAAACTCAACAGAACAATAAATTTAAAGCATAAGCAAACATTGCGGCTAAAACAAAAATATCCGCTTCGAAAAATTGCCATAAGCATTATTAGTACTGAGAATATTCTGAGCAAATTTTAATGAGTTGTGTTCTCCCCAAGCATGAGTGTTTCCTAAAGTGTTCGTGCCCTTATTTATCCAACCGTGTTCCCTAGAGATATCGTGCCCGTATTTATCCAACCGCGTTTCCTAGAGAGATCGTGCCCTTATTTATCCAACCGCGTTTCCTAGAGAAATCGTACCCGTATTTATCCAACCGTGTTTCCTAAAAAGCTCGTGACCGTATTTATCCAACCGTGTTTCCTAGAGAGCTCGTGACCGTATTTATCCAACCGTGTTTCCTATAGAGATCATGCCCGTATTTATCCAACCGTGTATTCTAGAGAGCTCGTGCCCGTATTTGTCCAGCCGAGTTTCCTAGAGAGCTCGTGACCGTATTTATCCAACCATGTTCCATAAAGATATCGTGCCCGTGTTTATCCAGCTGTGTTTCCTAGAGAGATCGTGCCCGTATTTATCCAACCGTGTTTCATATAGATATCAGGCCCGTATTTATCCGGCTGTGTTTCCTAAAGAGATCGTGCCCGTAGTTATTTAACCGTGTTTCCTAGAGAGATCGTGCCCGTATTTATCCAACCGTGTTTTCTAGAGAGATCGCGCCCGTATTTATACACCCGTGTTTCCTAGAGAGATCGTGTCTATGTTTATATGAGTGTATGTCAGGGCGATCTAAGATCATCGCATGTCTACTTTCACATCGGGAACACTTTTTCTCTTGAGTGCATCCAATTGCAGGTGAGGTCCTCTCCAGGCCTAGGATCACACCCTCTGTCTCGCAGCTCCCATCAGCCCTGTGCTGTGTATGATGTAGGAATATTCTTGGATACTGGATAGAATAAGATGACGCACGTCATACTATTCAAGGAAATTGAATAAGCAGAGTTGAATAAAAAATATAGCATGTATATTTTATTGTTTTTTTACAGGGAAACGTAAATAACCAAATCAGTTTAGAGACGCTACTTCCAAAAACAGTCATAATTTAAAATATTCGTTTTGATTTATGTGAATTAATTGAACGAGAACATCAAATTATTTATATCATATTGATGCTTATTTCCATGGAGACGTTCCTACAGGCACTCGCAAAAAGCGGAAAGACTGGCTGCTAACCGGCAACACAATGATTTTAGTCGAGGTCATCCCAGATCAGGACCTCGGTCATAACAACACAACTCAGGTAACGATTGTTTAGGACTCCATACCGTATAAGACACTCTGCAATGCTTTGGGGCGGGGCGTTAAGATTTGCACACATATAACATTGAGCCGTCTATGAATCATGTGACTCACACGATCTGTTTCTCAACGACTCGTGTGACTCACACGATCTGTTTCTCAACGACTCGTGTGACTCACACGATCTGTTTCTCAACGACTCGTGTGACTCACACGATCTGTTTCTCAACGACTCGTGTGACTCACACGATCTGTTTCTCAATGACTCGTGTGACTCACACGATCTGTTTCTCAACGACTCGTGTGACTCACACGATCTGTTTCTCAACGACTCGTGTGACTCACACGATATCGTCAGCGCTATCTTTTGTTCGACCGCGAGTCCTTGTTGTAGCGGTGGGCATCTATCGGGATCATATGTTATCTTTACCGGCTTGAAATTAGACACAAATACAATACTTACCCCACGGTGTGTACAAGTGTTTACATGCGGGAGAAGAAAACATCAAGACTTTTGCCTTTCTGTAGGAGGGGAGTTAGTTCTGGAGTAGAACATCAGAGAGAGTATCATGAGCCTGTATAGTATTTGTGGAAATGGATCATGAAAAGGAAAGGCTGTAGTATAAAAGGCATGTAACAGTGATACTCGAATCAACTCAAATCAACATTTGGAGAGAAAGCAACTGACCCACGGTGTTGATTTGTGAGAGTACTAGCATAGTATAATTTTTCGTTAAACCAAAGTTGGCCGGTGTCACACTTGGACACCGTTTTGCAGCGAGCTGGCACCAAAGTACGGCATAATTTCAACGATGCAAGTGTCAATACCAGGCACTATTTTAACCGTTCGAGTGTCAATGCTTGTCATCACTGTTTGGTTAGGCGCTAGGTACCACTTTTCGTGATGTTTGTTTCATTCTTTGACAACTTTGTTTGGGAAATGTTGCGCGTTATGTCGAATGTGCAGGGCACGAATCTTTGTATTTGCAAGCAACAGTTCCTGTTCACTCCAACGCGTCTAGAGTTATAAGGCTCGCTTAGTCCAGATTTTCCTTGTTCCTCATCCTCTCTCACACTTCGATCATATCACTTCTAACTCGACGCTTCTTCTGCGAATAAAGGTTGAGTTAGCGAAGTCTGTCTTTGTACGATTTATTGGGCAGTGAGGGGATCAGTTGAACCTTCTGTAATTTAATAACGTATTTTATTAGATGTGGGGAACAGAATTGGCCAGAATCCTCGCAAGGTATCCACTCCAGTACGAGATTGTAGGGCGTTTCATCTTTTTTTTTAACTTGGTACTTTTTAAAGCGATGCTGATGTTGACACCTATATTTCTCGTTATAGTGAAGGGATTTAGTCCGTTTCTAGACATGAAATATTAGTTCTAAAGAATCTGATCATCTATGTGTAAAACCTGACCTTTTTCGGAGACTTTCATTCGATGTTTCTCTAACAAATCAGAAAATGAATTCAGGTGTAATTTAATCGGCTCAACTTTAAGATCGACTTACACTTTTCTTTCTATCTTCGTGTCGCCTGCAAACTTGCTAAGCTTCAAAACCACGTGTTTTGTCGCGAACGTTAGTTTAGTTCATGAAAGGAAATGAACAAAAAACAAATCCTTGAGCACGCTGCTTTTTACATCATTCCATGGGAAGGAGGCGTCTTTATATACGACTCGCTGCCACCGCAAGTGAATTGTCATACAATTTACTAACGAAGCATGGATGAGTTGTTTCATCGCAAACCTTTTGCAAATCTATGTATATAATCTCGATTGGAGATTCCACATCATAATTTCTGTGACATTCCTTAAAAAAATCTCCAGAGCAGGTTTGTCATGGAACGATTGCGTCTATACAGCCGTGCTGAAAGTCTCCAGCCAACATGTTTCTTTCTAGGAATGATGTAATTCCATCCGTAATCATACTTCCCATCAGCTTTCTAATGACTGACGGGAGACTAATTATTCGGTAATCGCCAGAACACTTATAATCCTATTTATTCCTTTTGGGTAATGTTGGTTTTCGTTGAGATGAGCAAGAGCCATTTGTAAGACATGGTAGAAAATAATTGAAAGGAATTCATCAATTTTGTTCATAGTCTCTTTCAGTATTATGCGATGCATTTGGTCTGGGCCTGGAGATTTGGCCCACTCAAATGAATCAAAACCAGGTAACCATTTTCAGTGAGGCCGTGACTGCTTGCGCCAGGAAATAAAAAGTCCCGCATCGATGCCCTTGCAAACCAATCAAGTCTGGCATCTTCAACAATATTTGAAAGTGCTTGGTCGCATGGCTTTTCTCTACTTAAAACTTGTGATGTGAAGGTTCTCGCAACGACGTCAAAATATACCATGTTACCGTTTCAATCAATTGGTGGCCGGTGTGAGTTTTTTTTTTTTTAATCAGGCATCGTGAAGGAATCATAGAGAAAGATATTAATTCTTCTGTCAAAGATCACGCCGGAGCATGATGTCGTCAAACGACACCCGGGCCTTGAACTGTATATGGCCAAGGTCAAGCCGGGCCTTGAACTGTATATGTCCAAGGTAAAGCCGGTCCTTGAACTGTATATGGCCAAGGTCAAGCCGGGCCTTGAACTGTAAATGGCCAAGGTCAAGCCGGCCCTTGAATTGTATGTGGTCAAGATCAAGCCGGACCTTGAACTGTATATGGCCAAGGTCAAGCCAGGCCTTGAACTGTATATGGCCAAGATCAAGTGCCGGTACTGAGTGATTCCACTTATTTCTCGTCTTTACTTCTACTGCAAAGATTGGAGTCTCAGCGAGGAGAGATACATACCTTCACAAAACAAATCATATAGGTGTACCAATGTAGTATTTTGAGGCAATTTTTTTGGTGGGGTAGCTCTAATTGATCTGGAAAAGAAATGTTCAATTCGAATCCGGAATTAAAATACTTAGGTCAATGAAATTTAAAATATCAGAGTTAAGTCTACGGTGTTCCAACCGAATGTTTCACTATCTCACGCATTCTGGAAATGTCGGTGTCAGGAATGTCGTTTATGGACCTCATTGGGGAACATTTACATCAATATCTTACACGCAATCCATTGTTTGATCATGCTTCTATGTAAGGGCTATTGTTCGCTCTGCTGATGTGTATCCGAGAGAAGATGTTTCACACGCTATGTGAGAGCATATCCAGGATAAAAGAAATGGAGAGGAGCAAAGCTTGAGCGGCTGAATTTACGATGAGTGGGGAGGACATCGCGCTTGACGGGGAGAATGGGGAGGGCATGGCGAGGAAGGGCGAGGTAAGAGGGGTCACAGCTGGGTAAATTAGTACAGAAACGAAATACATTCTCATATGACGTCGTTCGTGTTCCGTTAAGTGAAGTTGGACGAACGAATATGATTTTTTTTGTTTGCTCTCAAAACGGTAGACGTGCAGTCAATACTGCAGCAGACAAAAAGGCCCTGATCGTATGAAGGTCTGTTTCTCATTAGTGCGCTAGTCAGGGGGGCGGAGAGAGCGTCCGAGGCGATGGCGGCGGAGGTCAGGGTGCCGCGATCTAATATGAGACAGCCGGTGTTCGTTCAGGCCGCCAATGATGACAGCTTAATTGCTCTAATGAAGAGACCTTTCAGGATTAAACAAGCATTTTTGTTGAAACATTGAATTAATAAAGTACTATTTTTCATTATGGCTTTGCTGCTGTGGCTGTCGGATGTGAAACAATGCTGACTCAAAAGGTAATATTGTGGGAGAGAGCAGGCCGATGAAGGCGCCACTCATGCGCCCTGACTCGCCGGGCGAAAAAAATAGTTTTTTTCAGTGATCGACCACGGAAAACACGGAAATGAAAGATGAAGGAAATTCGTTTGTAGAAAAAAATGTGTATCACGTATTATATGCAAAGTATACGCAAAATATTGCTCACTAGTTCATTCTGCCTGTTGACTCTAGTCGTCTGTTGTCAGGTAATATTTGCTGATTGTCACCATGGCAAGGCAATGTTGATGCGGTCAGACGACGTTGTTAAGATCACCGTGGCAAGGCGATGTTGATGCGGTCAGACGATGTTGCTGCGGTCACCGTGGCAAGACATAGTGAAGGAGAAAGTAGCTGCCGTATGAGGGGAAGAGCCCCTTTTTGCTCAAGTCGTAGATGGAAAAGATGCAGAGCAGTTACAGGAATTAAAATTCTCCTGCTGACATCATGAGTGCAGTAGAATATGAGGCCTTTCCCACTGAGGCTACCTTCTCATTTACATCACCGTGGCTGCGGTACCTTCTCATTTGCATCCCCGTGGCTGCCGTACATTCCCATTTGCATCACCGTGGTTGCGGTACCTTCTCCTTTACTACACCGTGGTTACGGTATGTCTGGCTCCTTAGTCCCAATATAATTATTGTTTTTCGAAGCCGAACCCGTTCCTCTTTGTCTGTATATGTTTTTAAGTAAAATTTACATCAAAGCTGTTGAGAGCAACGTCATGCAGATCGTTTTTGGTATCCCTAACCAAAATATTAGTTGTCTCATCAAAGGTATTATATCTTTATTTATTTGGTTGGCATATCTGACTAAATATTTGAGCTAAAACAATGAAACAGGTTTTCGGCCATAGCATCTTAACAGATGAAGGAATGAATTTGCCTGTTTCAATGATTCACCCGACCATTGTTGTAGACATTTACTGACTGACGCTTCTCGAACATCCTCATCATCTCATATACTAAAAGGCAACTGTTTTTGTATCAGCGCCGAGTTGAAATTGAAACCATAACAGTGTATTTTGTGATGCGAAAACACTGACACATTTATTCAGTGTAGATGGGCGAATTGAGTTATAGGAAAGTCATAATTATATTTCTGACGTGTTATAGTAGCAAATCTACAATTGTTGTTCACGCCCTCTTATTCATGTGATCGAGGACCAAACCTGCCTGAGATACCTCGTCTGTTTCTCTTAGCGGATGGCTATTTAAGGACGACCTTGGTATACATTAAACAACACTTTTTTCTTCCTAATGATGATTGCAGTAGTTACACCACATGCTTGCAGATTCATGCATCACATCCCCTGAAGAGTTGAAATGCGGTGCGTTATTATAATAAACTAAATGTTCTTCCACAAAGAAATGTGTTATTGATCAATGCTTGAAAGAAGATTCGAATCACTTTAAGTTTTGAAATATTTCCTCCTCCATTCCGTATCAAACCTTTTCAAGGGTATTGTTTGGAATGTACATTATGAAATGGGGTCAATATTATAAGAGCGTGTTATTTTGCACTGACATCAAAAGTGTTCTAATAGGAGAAGTAACTAGGACTCTTTTATTTGCAGCAATCAAATGAGTAAAATGGAATTGGAAAATATTAATTTTTTAAACAATACTCATGAATATTCCATCAAATCCGTGCAAGAAATAAAAGGTGAATTGAGTGGTTTATTATGTATGCCAATTGCTTACAGCAGGTCACTATCACGAGTAGGTATGAAGGATCACATAATTGAATACTTATGGAATCCTATTGTTTTTCTTGATCACTGATGTGTATATCAACTCTTTTCAATAAAATTTACGACATACATCTAATGCATGAGGCATAAGTTCCTCATAAGCATGGGATCATCCTCGTTTACAGCAGAGAGAGAGAGAGAGAGAGAGAGAGAGAGAGAGAGAGAGAGAGAGAGAGAGAGAGAGAGAGAGCTCTCTGATGGTTCTCTTGACTGGAGGCCCACCGTCTCTTGGGACCTTATCTCATCATCGAGAGCTTGATTGAAGAAACGTCATAGCAGGATAGACGGGAGTGGCTTGATGGTCGCTGACATGATGAATGGCAATATAGTCTGGAGAGAAATGAGGTAATTGACTTAGGAGTTCACTAAAGGGAAAACAAACGGGAATACAGAGTTAAAGTTACCCACTTGGCAGTGTTGTGACGGGGTACAAAATCAACAAGCACCTCTTGAAGAAGGTTATTGAAATTAGGCTAAATCCCACTCAATTTCGTACTGAAATAGCAGGATGAAAAAACTACAAACATTGTTACAGGATTAGAAATCCCATGCGTTGGGTAACCATTGGGATGCGGATTTATCCCGAAATTAGAAATTATTTACACCGGTTGCCATAAGGTTTCAACGCCACGACCCATTGTGTAGTTTTAACGAGTTATATTTCCTTTGCAAATTGATACCTCGAGTCAAATCATCTTTCTAGGAATTGACACGATATGTTCGTTTCTTGGTCAATATTCAGTGCCTCATTGTCTACTCCAGAGCTTTAACAACAGATCACTGTAGTCCATCTGACATTGTCTCACAAGATTCTATCAGATCCTGCAGATCTCAGTCCCTTCTTTACGAAGGGTACCGATTCATCACCTTTTCATTAAATGTATATATAACAGTAAACTGGCAAAGCCATAATAAATTTGACATTTCTTGTCGTTTTTCATCTTCAGAGGCTTGACAATATCTAATTATTACATGTTTCCCTGATTTTACAAACGGAATATTGATTAAGCGCACAGTACAGAGTTACTTAAGCCAATTTTGTTTTCTCGTGTGAACACTTCCAAAGGGTTTCACAATCATGCTTCGTAGGTTCGCCTACGTGATGAAGGAGAAACTATTCCAAGTGAAAGATATTATTAGAAATTTAAACTTTTCCATACGTGAACTGTTATCATACCGCATGTAATGCAGGTGTAAATATTAGGTCGAGCTGGGCTATGTGCTTAGAAAGTATTATGAATAAATCGGTCCAAATTAGTAGCACATTTGGAGACAAAACGGTGCCACGCAACGGGAATGAGTCTTTACCCAGCCTGTCTCTTCCACTCAAATACCAGGGCATGAAGCAGTAAAAAACACGCTGCGTTGGGAAGTGAGCTGCAGAACGGCGTATTTTGCGAGTGTATTAGTCACCTGCAATTTGTGCCTCGAAAAGAGGAAAGAAGAATGTCTTAGTTGGTGTATTGCGTGACGATGAAGTTTATCGTTGCAGTACGAACACTTCATTTGCAATTTATGTAGAACTTACAATCCATTGAAACCCATGATCGTAAAACATATTCATGGGTTGTGGGTTTTGAAATCTAAATAAATACTCAATCGTTATACTCTTCAAACGCTACAAATTCAATTGGTATTTTTTCGTCATTTAGGAATCATCCAAATCGCAAAATCGTACATGACCGTTTCAATGGTGCATCATTTTTATCCTTATTGCTCACCAACTTGCCGCTATCATAACTCAAGAAGCTGCCCCTTATTGGAGCTCAAGATCTCCTCTTTTTTCTCTCTTTGCCTCTAAAGCACAGACTGTAAGAAGTAAAAATTTGTTGTCCAAGCACTGAGAAAACTAACGCGCGGCATCTCGAGTGTTTTGGACAGCGCCGCGTATCGTGAGAGTGACGGGGAAACAACCGCCAGTGGCTCGGTGAGAAGCGAATCCTCATCGAGGGCGCAGGAGGAGGGATTTTTACTCCGAAATCAAACAATTTCGTTATTAAAACATTATTGTCATGTATTAGTTTAGTATTACTTTTGTTATTTTTTTCAGGTTTGCCAGAACAAATAAATATTATTTCTTGAATTGGATTTTGGTCGTTTGCTCTTTCGTACACTCTACAGCATTGATCACATACCAAACCATTGTGGATACATTTATACCCAGTGTTTTGACAGCTGTCCAATGGTCTCGAAAAGCACCCAAAGAATCCTACCATTCGGATTGAAGACAGATTAAATTCACCTTCGAGTATTCACAAGTGCTTGGCTCTCAAAACACAAGAGAGCTCTATCACGTAGTCACGACATCACACGCTTCGTCACCACTCGTCTGAGTCACCATGTGCTCCAGTAGCCACGTACCTGCGTTACCTACCTTGCCAGCGACCACACGTGCCTGCGTCATCACGTACCTGCGTCATCACTAGCCTGCGTCACCAAGTGACCGTTTCCCCTACATGCTCTTGCCACCACGTGTCCTTATCACCACGTGCCCTTGTCACTAAGTGCCCTTGTCCCCAAGTGCCCTTGTCACCACGTCCTCTTGTCACCAAGTGCCCTTTTCACCAAGTGACCTTGTCACCAAGTGCCCTTAACACCACGTCCTCTTGTCACCAAGTTCCCTTGTCACCAAGTGCCCTTGTCACCACGTCCCCTTGTCTCCATGTGCTCTTGTCACCAAGTGCCCTTGTCACCACGTCCTCTTGTCACCAAGTACCCTTGTCACCAAGTGCCCTTGTCACCAAGTGCCCTTGTCACCAAGTGCCCTTGTCACCACTTCCTCTTGTCACCAAGTGCCCTTGTCACCAAGTGCCCTTGTCACCACGTCCTCTTGTCACCAAGTGCCCATGTCACCACGTCCTCTTGTCACCAAGTGCCCTTGTCACCAAGTGCCTTTGTCACCACGTCCTCTTGTCACCAAGTGCCCTTGTCACCACGTCCTCTTGTCACCAAGTGCCCTTGTCAC
>SDVV010006933.1:0-18105 GCA_016164225.1 Gammarus roeselii
GGTAGAATAATTAATTTATACAGTCTGCAGATTACTGGCACAGAGGACGAGGGTCGCGTCGAGGCTGGTCGAGGTGCGTCAAGATAAGTCGAAACATGTTGAGGCGGGTCGAGTTGGTCGCGACGAGCCGAGACTGGCCGAAATGATTCGATACAAGCCGAGATGAGCTGAGACAAGGGGACCTGGGGAGCTCGGGGAACCCGGTAGACTTGGGTTGCCCTCCGGGATTTGTCGGGTTCTTCTGGGACCCGAGGTGCCTTTGCCACCCCACTCACACCCTTATATGCTTGTGTGAAATTTTTTGTTATTACAGTCCACATGATTACTAGCGCAGAGGGGGGAGAGCCACGTCGAGGCTGTTTGAGGACGCGACGAGCCGAGACTGGCCGAAATGATTCGAAACAAGCCGAGATGAGCTGAGACGAGGGGTCTCGGGGGACCCGGGGGACTTCGGTAACCCTCTGGGATTCATCGGGCTCTTTTGGGACCCAAGTGACCTTCCCCCCCCCCCTATCCCCTCAAATAATAAGTGCAAAATCAATAATCTGAGCAGTTTTTCTTCCCATGACGAACCTGCTCTTACTTTCTTCTACACGATCCTCAATTTTGTCATGTATAATAATGCTGGTGTATTTGTGCGGGAGTTCCTGTTTGTGATTTTGTGAATGGGTGTTTTTTCTTCAGTCTGTGCTCGCTCGCGCGTGCACGGACCATATGTAGTTTCTGGGGTTGGCCGGGACTGCGTAGTTATAAACCTTGTAACGCGTTGCGGTTGGAGTTGATCTAATCCGTGAAGCCGTAGACCCTCGTTTCGTCTGAGTCTTTATCTTGCCTGAATAGCTCAATTGTACCTCTACCTAATCAGACCGCGTAGCTTTAAACATTGTGTTGCAACGATACTATCTGTGCACACTGACGCGCGTGCATATTACTCTTGGAATTCTGAATGGTTGGAGGCGGTGATCCGTTTTGTCAGAGTCTTTATCTCACCTGAATAAATGAATTGTACCTCTACTGAACTAGACCGCATAGCTGTAAACATTGATTTGCGTTGCTGTCAGAGCTGACTTTGTCCGTGTAGCCGTAAACCTTGTACCAGTCTTGACGACGCTACCTGTACGCACTAGTGTGCGTACATTTTACTCTTGAAGTTCTAAATGATTGGAAGCGGACATCCGTTTCGTCTAAGCTATTTCTTTTCTGCGCCTGTGTGCGTCTGACATTGCTAAAATGTTTACATTTGTCTAACTTTAACAGCGTTATTTTTTTTTTCTCACACGCTGAGACGTGTAAACCTACTGGAATCCATGATCATCAAGCCCTACGGAAGAGCCTATAATGACTCGCGTTGAGGCTCAGTAGGAAATGAGAATCAAATCAAAATTAGGCGTTAGGTAGGCGAGATTTGAGTGTGGAGGTAGCTAGAGAGCGTGCAATGAATAGGCATGAGTGGAGAATGATTGTGAATGAAAGATTTTTGACGCTGCCATGATCCGTTTTCCCGCCCTTTGCATCTCGTTGAGAGACGGGAGAGTCTTGGGTGAGGGGGAAACCGGTCATCATGACACAGCAGGGGTAAACCAGTCACACTGTCGGGCCGTGCTGCTCACACTGACCCGGGAAGTGTGTTGCGGGGTCTTCCAGTTGGACCCTTTAGCGCAAAAGGGCTAAGTTGTGTGAGGTGCGCCTTGCCGTTGGCCACCTCCCTTTCTGGGTAATTCGGCCTGGAGTCTGTATCTGTTAATCCGTCATGCCTACTGATACCTTAATGACACGACTGCAGCACACTTCTCCTTTTACACTACCATTCCCATCATACAGACAGCACATCCATGCACTTCGTGCCGTACGAGAGAGCGTGCGATGACTCGCGTTGAGGCTACGGTGGAAATGAGGTTCAAATCACAAACTGTAACACGCGCACGCACTTCACAGCTCTCACATTGGCTGACAATAGAGCTAACACCGTTCTACTGTCGTCCAGTGTAGGTGGACGTAGGGTTCATCTGTTGAGGCTAAGGTGCGGACAGCATACGGCCTTCAAGTCATTCCAACACAGACTGGATAACGTCTCTTCCGATATGTGCCTGCAGTGCCGGGACGTGCACGATCTGATTGAACACGTCATGACTTCGTGTCTAGCTAATGCACCCAGGCAGGCTCAAGCGTAGTATCACGTCGATGCGTTGTTGTTGCTCAACCCCAACTCCCTCTGCGATGGAGAGCCACAGCCAGCGCACCGCCCGAAGCCCGAGAACCTACCGACATGTGCATGATGGGAGTGTTTCAGCAGGTGCAGGCTGTTTTATGTATTATACATACGTCCTTGAGGAAGTTATGATATTATGGGGAAGTCTGCCGGGTGCGATGGCTGGGTACGACGTCATGACGTGCTCGATCGCATCGAGCGAACCTCGACACCTCAAACAAAGATCGGAAGGGACATTCCCCAGTCTATGCTGGTATGCCTGGAGTGCCGTGTGGTGCGGACACGTCGATGCGTGCGTGATTAGTGGAAATGCCCTGAAACTGCAACAACTTCTTTAGGGGTGTAGGCCTCTATATCTGTTGTAACACCCCCAACATGTGCTCTAATCTTATCTTCTAGAACGGTTTGATGATGATCATTTTCGTCAGTGTGTGTACTCATTGCCTTACCTGGACATATGAAACCTTAATCAGTATCAACGAATTTGATAAGCAGACGGGGTAGATAATTTTTTATGCTTATCGCGCGCAAAGAGCTGTTTTATTTCATGATTCACTCACGACAACACTTTTACTGCTACTGTAGCCTTCGTCGCTTGATCAATTGTATCTTATTCATTCTTTCTGCTGAAGCGCCGTCTTTACGGTGCACTCAGTTATGATCGTGTACCTCTATCGTTCACCTCATCTCTCTGTGTTAGGTGTTCTACTCTGCGCTGGACCAGCGTTACCACAGTGTCAATCTGCCCTCCGGAGACACCACCACAACAGACGTGCTTAGAGAAGAGCATGCCAGACACTACGGCCTGCCCTACGTCGACAACACGGTTGGTGATTGTGAAAAGTGCATGTGTGCAGAAAAGTGTCATGTCAACCCAAGAGAAGGTAAGACTTGAAATGGAGAGCTGTTGATAGACGTCTTGCTTTGATCAAAACTGTTTAGACGATTACCTGAAAAACGGAGAAATGACGAAAACACTTTCTGAATTTCCCCAAGTGAGGAGAACAAAAATATGTTCTGGAAAGAGGTGACGAGGATGAGAAAGATGAGACCGGGAAGGAGGAGATGGTGGTGAAAGATACAAACTGCCAATTGTTGCTGAAAAAGGGGTGAAGTACAGAAAAGGTGGGCTGAGATTTTGATGAGTTGTTGAATGGTGAGGATGTCAGAAAGGCTGTCATTGTTGCTCTGGGTGGTGGCGTACGGAGGCCAGTTTTGTGAGCGAGACTAGCTGCTGACATTTCTAAGGGAAATGTGTAGGTGACGGTAACGAAGACCAAAGCAGGGAAAGCCCCCGGTTTGAACGGCGTTGCGACTGAGTGCTTGAAGAGAGATAGAGTAACGATAGTCGAATGATTAGAAAGGTTCCAAAATCTGTATCTAATGTCGTTGTGTTGCCACATCCAATGCTCAGCCCGAAACTCCGGTACTTTTCGACATGTGCTTGTTGGGAATGTTCTAGCAGGTGATAATAGCATGCTGCTGACGACGGTCGTTGTGCCGATTAAGTGGCGCAGCTCTTTCATTGTTCCGCTGTATGAAAGCAAAGAAGATGAAAATGAATGCTGCTACTTGAGAGGTATCAGTTTGTTATGAGTTGTCCTTAAGTTACTCGGGAGAGGGCTACCCAAGAGGATTAGAGACTGAACAGATAGTGTGATTGGTGAGGAACAGTGTGGCTTCAGGAATGGTGAAGAGTGCCGATCAGATTTTTGCAGTGAGACCGTCTATGAACAGTACCTTGCGAAGAGAAAGGCTGTTTTCTGGGCCCTTATGGATCTGGTAAAGGCCTTCGGTACGGTCAAGAGAGAGGCAAGTGCTGCGTTTGTATGGAGAGGGTGGAAATTTGGTAAAAGCAGTTTAGAGTTTCTATGCTGGCAGCAAATCATGTGTCAGAATGGGGAGCGAGGCGAGTGTTAGGCTCACAGTGAATGTGGGACTGAGATGAGGTTGTGTTATGTCTCCCTGGCTGTTCATTCTCTACATAGATGGAGTGGTCAGGGAGGATTAGAGCTGTTGGGAGCAAATGGGCAAAATTGGCAGTCGAGTCAGTTGCTGTTTGCAGATGATACAGCACTTGGGGCAGATTTGGAGAAGTTGTGTAGACTAGTGTCGGAGTTTGGCAGTGTGAAGCAGGCGGAAGCTGCGAGTTAACGTCCGTAAAAGTGAAGTATGGATGGAGTGGTTAGGGAGGTGAACGCGAGTGTGCTGGGTCGTGACTTGGAACTGCTGGAAGCGAATGGGCTGAGTTGGCAGTTGAGCCAGTTGCTATTTGCTGATGATACGGCCCTGGTTGCGGATTCGGAGGAGAAGCTATGTAGGCTAGTGTCTGAGTTTGGTAGAGTGTGTGAGAGGAGGAAGAGGAAGCTCCGAGTGAACGTCGGCAAGAGTAAAGTAATGCGATGCTCGAGGAATGTCGATGCGAGCAAAATTAGTGTCACCCTAAGGAGCTCATGGAGGAAGTTCAGTGTTTTAAGTATCTGGGCTCCCATGTGGAGATGACTGAACTAGTGGAAACTGAAGTGAAGGCGCGAGTGAAGGAGGGATGTGAAGTGTTGGGTGCACTAAAGAGTGTTATGAGCTGTAGGACGTTAGGGATGGAAGCAAAGAGAGGGCTGTATAAGGATGTTGTTGTCCCAACTGTGCTCTACGGAGCTGAGGCCTGGGGGGTGAGAGCAGAGGAGAAAAGAAGGTTGAATGTTTTCGAGATGAAATGTTTGAGGAGCATGGCTGGAGTAACGCTGAGAGACCAGATCACCAACGACGTGGTTCGAAACAGAACAGGGACGGTGAAGAAGTTGTAGGACAGAGTGGATTCGCGTGTTCTGAGATGTTTCGGGCACATGGAGAGGATGGACGAAGGGAGATTGGTGAAAAGGGGGATGAATGCTGAGGCGAGTGGTCGCAAGCCTAGAGGTAGACCGAAATTTGGGTGGATGGATGGTGTGAAGCAGGCGTTGGGAAGGAGAGACATGAATGCTGAGGTGGCGAGAGAGCGTGCAATGAACAGGCGTGAGTAGAGAATGGTTGTGAATGGTTGATTTTGACGCTTCCCTGATGTGCTTTCCCGCCCTGGGCACCCCGCTGTCGGGAGAGTCGTGGGTGGGGGGGGAGGCGGCCATTATGACGCGGCGGGGTAAACCAGTGAAAACTGTCGGGCCCTGCTGCTGACGACGGATCCTCGGACTGCACTCGTGACCCAGAGTGTATGTTGAAGGGGTACCGGCCGGACCCTTTAGCACGAAAGGGCTAAGTTGTGTGAGTGTGAGCGTATGAGGGTGAGAGGTGCGCCTTGCCGTCGGCCACCCTCCTTTCTGGGGGATGCGGCCTAGTGTCTGTATCTGTAAAAGCGAAGAAACATAATGTGCGTAAAAGTTAAAATTGGTGTCTTCCCTGTGTTATATGTACCTGGGCTTTCGTGTGGAGAAAAGTGTACTAGTGGGAACAGAGGAGAAATCGTGACTGAAGAAAGGTGTACAGTGTTGTGCACTGAGCTGTAGGTCGTTTGGTAATGAAGCTAGAGAATGGGGACATGAGGGGATAGTCGTCCCAACTGCTGTACGAGGCTGAGATTTTGGGAGCGAGAGTGGATGAGAGAAGAAAGTTGAATGTTTGTGAGGCATGGCTAGAGTGACGTGAGGGATAGGATCAATAATGACGTTTTTTTCATTAGAACGTGGATGGTGCGGAAGATTGAGGACAGTATGTTTACGTGTTCTAATGTGTTCGATGGACGATGTGGAGATTGGTGATAATGGCGATGTAAGTAGAGATGAATGAGCGTAGGTCTAGGAAAAGATAAAAGTTTTGTGGACGGATGGCGTGGCAGGCTCCAGAGAGACGTGAAATCGGAGGTAGCGAGACAGTTTGCATTGGGCTGGTGCGAGTGGAGAATGATTGTGAATAGGTAGTTTTCGACGTAGCCACGAAGCGTTTTTCCACCCATTGCGTCTCGATGAGAAACGGGTTGATCGTTTCGATTTGATTCAGGCCTCATTTCCACCGGATCTTCAACGTGAGTCATGGTAGACTTCCCCGTAGGGCGCGACCGTCATGGATTCAGGTAAGTTCGCACGGCCTCGCGTGCGAAAAGATTAGTCTTGTCAAGGTAAAATCAAAAACATATTTCAATTGTGGCATATTCGCGTACTAGCGCGTATAAGAAAGTAAAGAGTTAACGCGTATCTTCGTAAATGTATTGTTATTTCTGTGCGTAATTGGGAGGAGAGACCACCTCACTTGCACAAGTGTTTGGTGTTTAGACAGCTTCGTATAGTCCGTTGTGTTTTCCGAAAGCGATAAGCTTTTTCCGGTAGGTTGGATCAGTGAGTAGAGTAGGCCTTGTAGGTTGCACGGGGGATTGAAGAACGTTCGTCGAGCTGCCGCGAGTGCGTTGCAATCCATCAGTAAGTGTTTCACGCTGATAGCCACTTGGTGGCAACAGGGGCAAGGTGGCGCGTTTGGTCCCATGTCAACATCCATCAGGTGGTTTTGAGTTATCCATGCTTGTCTCGTGCCCAAGCGGTTGATGAATTCTCGGTCTTTTCTGTAGGTGAACTTTGTTTCCTTTTCTCCGATGAGAGTTTGACTGAAAACATTTTTTGTCCCCTCTGTTGCCACATTTTATCCCATCGGGATATTATATGGAAGTTGATGATAGGGAACCAGTTCCGGTAATGTATTACAAAAAATTGTTTATGGTGAGTAGACGCCAGCTTGGCAAACAAATCCGCAAGTTCGTTTCCTCTTATTCCCGCATGCTCGGGGATCAGCAGAATTCAACTGCCTGACCCGTCTCGGACATCACAAAGAGATGGTGCAGCATTTTACGTATAACGGGATGTTCGTAGTGCAGTGTTTCAACCTGGGTCAGGACACTCAGACCGTCTGAGAATACGACGTATTTGGGGATGCAAACAGTTTTTGCAATAGAGATGGCTAGTTCGAGAACTCAGAGGCCTCTTGAGGGAGGGTGGCTGAGAGTGGTATGTCCCCAGACACACCGGCGGCTCCCACTTCGTCCGCGGTTTTGGAGCCGTCAGAGTATATATGGCGGTGCTCTAAATACTCTTCCTCATGTAGTCTTAGGAATTCCTGCCGGTACGCGTTGGTTGGAGTAATTGCATCAGGGTACACGTGCAGGTCTAGGTTGACCGGTGGTGGGTTGATCATCCATGTTGGTGTGTTAGTTTGAAGGATTTGGTAGGAGAATGAAGGCTTGATAGCCTTACGTTAGATGTTCAGCGAGGGCAGCAGGTTGTCCACACGTAGGGAGAACGATGGGCATATATTCTTCTTAGCCGCGAAAAGGCGCTCATCGGAAATGTTGGTGATGTGGCTGATAGCCGGGTTGTTGGTTAGACTTCTAGTCTTTAAATAGTATTGTAGCAAAAGTTTGTCTCGCCAGAGCGGAAGTGGAAGTTCGTTAGCGAGCAGGTTAAGGGATTCGATTGAGGTGGAGCGGAACGCCTCCGGTAGTGATGCGCATAGCATTGTTTGCGATAGTCGAGAGATGTTTTGACTACTGAAACGGAGACAAAGGCTATGTGGTCTACGCGCGATCGCATTATTGCTCTGAACAACGTCATTCCGGTGTCCATGTTGGCACCGAACTTCAGGGATGTTACCGATTGGATAAATCCCGCCGACCTTTTGCAGCTAGTCGCCAGTGCTGCAATGTGGGGTCGCCACGTGAGTTTTGGGTTTGCACAAGACCCTGGAATTTTATCGTTACTTCGCATACTCGGACTGCACTCGTGACCCGGAGTGTATGTTGCAGGGTTACCGCCCTGGCCCTTTAGCACAAAAGGGCTAAATTGTGTGTTTGTGAGCGTATGAGGGTGTGAGGTGCGACTTGCTGTCAACCACCCCCCTTTCTGGGGGATGCGGCCTAGTGCCTGCACCTGTATCGTATACTAGAAGGGTGTTCGGCAGTGTTTGGGCTGGTTTCGGGTGTAAACCGGGCACAAGGGTAAAGTGCATGCTTTTAGTTTTAGAGGGCGAGAATCGGAATCCGTTTAGGGACGCCCAGTTCCCGACGAGGTTTAGGCACTTCTGGAGTTCATGTTGAATTGTTATGAGGCTGGGGTATCTAGCTTATTTGTATGTCGTCCACGTATAGTGATGAGAGCAGTCTTCCGTCTCGCGGAAGAATGTTGGCTAACTGATCAATTTGAGGGAAAAAGAGTAACACTAAGGACGCTTCCCTAGAGGACGCCCATTTCTTGCGGATATGACGGAGACTGAGTGTCACCAACCTTGACCCTGAAGGTTCGGGTTTGTTGAAATTGGTGGATGAAACGCGGTAGCCGACCTCTCAAACCTTTACGGTGGAGATCCTTCATGATCCCGTATTTCCACATGTTCTCTTCGGACGAAGGCCTGTCCATTGTCTGATTCTAGTCGCATGAGGGGGTCCATTGTGGAGTGGCGCTTACGGCCACCGCACTGGACGTTGTTGAGGCCTGCATGCATTTCAAGGTTGTCGACTAGGCGTGAGTTTATCATTCTTTCCATAGTCGTACATAGGACGGTAGTTATGCGGGTCGCTGTGGCATTTTCCGGGTTTGGGTATCGGGATAATTACGGATTCCCGCCATTGATACGAAAAGAATGAGTTTGAATACAACGTAATGAACACATTTAGTAAGGTGCTGAAGAGCAGTGTCAGGAAGGTGTTTGATCACATTGATGTGTACTCAGTCCGGCCCGAGTGAGGTTTCACGAGTGTGGTCGATAACATACTGTATTTCATGGAGGGAGAAAGGTTTGTTGTAGATTTCTCCAGTTGCGGAAGTGAAGTCAATATGCTCACTTTCTCTTAGGATCTTTCCCCGATGCAAAGAAGCCGTGTAACTTGTTGAAGACGATGTCTGGCTGAAGGTTTGAGCTAGTTTATCCGCGTACGAAAAATAGACAGTGTCTCCGTCCGACAAGATGTGGATGGGTCGCTCGGGGCGACCTTGGATAGTCTGATTTTTCCCAACACTTGGGAAAGAGGGGTGATTCGAATGATCGTGTTAACTAATGGAGTCCAGCTTTCTCGCTTCTTCTCCACGCTATGTTTGCGGAACACGGCAGTTTACCTTTTCCAGGCTACTAGATTCCTGGGGAATGTGCTTGGCGGAAGGCCCCGTACATCCTTTCACGCGGGTCCTTTGCTTCTTGTACCTCTATGCACCACCAAGGTTTTGGGAAAAAGGTTCAGGGTAAATATTGGGGAATGCTTGCGACAGCTGCACTTTGAAATTTCTCTTATGGACGTATGACAAGGTCTCGCTCTGAAATGTCTTGGGGAAGGCCCTCCACGTCGCCCCGTACGACATGTGTCGAGTATTCCTCCCAGCTTGCTTTCCGGTAGTTGAATCGAAGTTCCTGTGCATTGGGATTGTTTGGTCGGTTGGTAAGAAGCGATATGATCACAGGGTTGTGATCACTGACGTGGGTTGAAGGCAGGACTCTCCGAATGAGTTGGGGTGCTAAAGTGGAGGAACAGATTGATAAATCGATGGCTGTTTCACTTTCGAAGGTGATCAGAGTGGGTTGTCCATCGTTGAGAAAGACCAGGTTGTGAGTGTCTTAGGTGTTTGCCTGCCATCATCACTCCCTTGGGGTCTGTTTTCGCGCAGCCCCACACTTTGTGGTAGCTGTTGAAGTCTCCAAGGAGGAGTACGGGATGATGCAGTTGATTAAGCAGATCGGTCATTAGTGCCTGCGTGAGATCGTGGTTTCGTGACGAGTAGAGAGATACCACTATGATCGGTCTTGATATACATATCTTCACTGCGACAGCTTGGAGTTCTGTTCTCAGAGGGAGAAGGTGATCAGGTATGCTTTGATGAATCATAAATGCCACTCCGCCGTGTGCAATCACATTATTGTGACCTTCGCGATGATGTATGACATATTGAGGGACTGTAAAGATGGCGGTGTCACGGAGTTTGATCTCCTGGAGGCCTACCACCAAAGGTTTATGGGTGAAGATCAGTGATAATAATTTATCTTTCTTGCTTCTGAGTCTCTAGCAATTCCACTGAAGTATTGTTCTATTGTTCTTTTCGGATCTGTTTCACGCTCAGATCTTGATGGTCTGGAGCGGTCGCGTGGTTTGTAGGAACTTTCGTGGTGTTCGTGTTTATGAGGCGCAGGTGTCTTAGGTCGAGAGCGTGTGCTTTATGTAAAACATGATCTCCTAGACTCACTGCGTTCTCGGCTGTTAGTGCTCTTGTAGAAGGAGGAGGACGAGGGAGTCCGATCTTTGTGTTTGCTTCTTGAGCGAGCGCTTTTCTCTTCTATGGATTGGGGTGGATGGATGATTATTCATTTCATAGATCATAAACACTTTATTCTAGTATTTCATTATTTCTTCCTCTATGGGCTCCAATATTTATTTGTGCCTTTTTTCATGGTGATAAATTTTGTATTAGTTATATAATTATGAATCGGTAGACACCCACAGGGGTCCTGGGTGAGCGTGCGACGACTTCGCGTTTTGGGGCCCCGGTGGAGCGCGGAAGCAACTACTGCTACTACTCCACGTTGAACATAGTCTGAATCTACGTTGAATCTACGTTAAACCTACTCTGAATCTAAGTGAAACCTACTTGGAATCTGCGTTGAACCTACTTTGAATCTGCGTTAAACCTACTGGGAATCTACGTTAAACCTACTCCGAATGTACGTTGAACCTACTCCGAATGTACGTTGAACCTACTCCGAATGTACGTTGAACCTACTCGAAATCTACGTTGAACCTACTCGGAATCTGCGTTGAACTACTCGGAATCTACGCTGCACCTACTCTGAATCTACGCTGCACCTACTCTGCCACTCATCAATTGCCCTACGGGGGAGTCGGCATTAACTTCGCGTTGGGACTCCGGTGGAAAACGGAAGCAACTACTACTACTCATCTATGGAGTTTTTTTTAAACATTATAATGGGCTAAGTAGTAGTCGTTGGGATATTTGAGTCGTATGCGGTGCTCGGTCAATCAGTGGTTTCGGGTATCAGTTCTTAGTTGAAGATTTTCAACGCGTCATTGCGCAGGCGATGATCGGTCTCGCTTGTGAGATGTTCTGGTGTCGGGCATGTTAGCTGAGGGTTGAATACCTCACTTTGGTTTTTGCTAAGTGCGGTTGCAGTCAAGACGGTGAGAAGTCATTCAACGCTCTGATCGAGGCGAGCTGTGGTTCGTGGGCTGTTGTTAATCTTTTTGCTTCGTGGCGAGAGGGCGTCGCGTACCTTACGGTCGTCGTCGGAGGAATCTTCGTCTCTTTGCTTTTTAATTTTCAGGTTATTGGACCTCTCCTCGTGGTCGACCGAGGCAGTATCCATCGCAGTGCTCTCCTGGGCCCTGGGGATTCATTGCTTGGGACGCCCGCCTCAATTACGAGGGCGGTCGTTGGGCAGATTGTGGTAAAGTTAATACTGGAGAGAGGTGTTGTGGTCATGGTAATAGGTTCTGTTGACGGTACATGAGTGTCGTCTGAGGGGGAAGCTTAGTTGTAGATTTAACTGCTTTGGCGTAATTTAAATTACGGCAGTTTGGGTTTCCATCGTAAAAGATTTGTATGGTTTGTTTTCGTGTGACTCTGTGGTCGTTTTGTATGATTGTCATTGCTTTTTGGTCCATGTGTTTTGGGCAGTCGCGGTCGCCTGCCTCATGGAGGTATTGGCAGTGGTAGCATTTAGGTTGGCGGGTTGTGCAGTCCTTTCGGTCATGCTCGCCGGCGCACTTCTTACAGCGTTGGGATATGTGAGGCTGGCGTTGAATAACGAATGTATTTCAACAATTACTCTGTGTGAGTCTATTTTGTTTATCCTTTGTATAGCGTTGTTTTGCTCGATATTAACGACGCGGGCCAAATACTTCTTACCCTGTCGGGTTACGTTTATCGGTTTGCCTCCCAGTTGTTCGGTGAGCAAGTTCATCATAGTGAATGGGTTCATTGAGGGAGCAACTTTGTTCGCACCGCTATTTACAAGCGTTATGAGGAAGTGGGTAGGAAATGATGCTGATCTTCTCTCCTGGGTGGGAGGGTCAGCGTGGGAGGAACTAATCGCGGCCGCAGCCTCTCGTCTCCCGACTTTGGGCTCTGTTTGGTATTGCAGGATCTCCCTCTCTATCGTGTCCTGGGGGCAGCCTTCGTGTCCCGTAGGCTGGTCGTTTACTTTGCAGTAAAAACAGTGAGGTTCTCGTTTGTCGTGGTCGTCATGGAAGCACCTTTGCTTTCCGTTACAATCTCTGCTCGTGTGTTTTTTCCAGCATTTATAGCATCGCATCGGACGTCTTTCGAAGGGTGTAACCTTTGTTTTGGCGTCAGAAAAAGGTATGTCAATGTAGTTGGGTAGGGTGGGGCAATTGAATTTAAGCAGAAGGGCCGTGATTGTGTGTCTTTTAGGTTTGATTTTTGGCGCGATTTTTGCTTCAACTACGCACTTCTCGTATTGGACAAGTCCGGTGATAAAGTCATCGGCCTCGTCACTCGAGAGGCCCTCGATGTAAGTCAGGCCTGAGCTCGTGAAAAAAGTTGGGTGTGGAATGATTTTGAAAGGCTTCTCGCCTAATCTGTTTTTGGAGTGTATAGTGTCACATTGATGTTTTGTGTCTACTTTATTGGTGAAGCTATCGTCACCGCTGGCGGTGATGTTGAGAATTGGACGGCCAGGTATGGAGCCCAGTTCTTCTCGTAGGTTATATGGGCAAATATCCGGTCTGTCTTTGACATTGAAAGTATTTTTCAAGTGTTCGGGGAATTTAGGGCCGTTGTTGAATAGACTGTGGTCATCAGATCGCGTGTATTATCTCCTCTTTACGTTTCTTGGTGTTCGAGCATTGTGAGTTTCGGCTGGGAGGAGACCGATGTTATCAGAGAGGTTAGAGGCGGAAGCACACGAACAGGTTACGGGTTCCCTGGCTTCTATCCTCTTCATCAGCTCATCGAGTCGGGTATTCATAGTTGCAAAAAGGTTCTCGAGTTTAGTTTTGGGGTGGATGGATAGTTACTCATTTTATAGATCATTAACACTTTATTTTAGTATTTTATTATTCCTCATTTCGTGGGTTCGATTATTTATGTCCTTTTTTCATGGTGGGGATCAATTTTGTAATAGGTATATAATTATGTATCGTTAGACGCATGCAGGGGCCCTGGGTGGCGAGCGACGACTTCGCATTGGGGCTCCGGTGGAGCGTGGAAGCGGCTACTGCTCTTACTACGTTAAATCTACTCGGAATCTACGCTAAACCTACTCGGTATCTACGTTAAACCTACTCTGTATCTGCGTTGAACCTACTCTGAATCTACGTTGAATCTACTCTGAATCTATGTTAAATCTACTCGGAACCTACGTTAAAACTACTCGGAATCTGCGTTGAGCCTACTCTGAATCTGCGTTGAACCTACTCGCAATCTACGCTGCACCTACTTTGCCGCTCTTCAATTGCCCTACGGGTGAGTCTACATTAACTTCGCGTTTGGACTCCGGTGGAAAACTGAAGCAACTGCAACTACTACTCGGGTTTAGTGAGGCGTTCACCGATTTCACTGGAGGGCGCTGAGCAGACCTCAGTCTAGCTCGGGAAGGCCCATCATTTTGCTCATCTTGCCTAGGACATTCTGCATTCCAATCACACTCACGTCCAACCTCGAAAAGCGCTCACTGGTGTCATCGACCACAACCTGGGTCAGGTCTCCTGTCGATGAGGAGTTTCTGAGGAGTTCGACGTTCTTTCGCGCAGACACGTTTGAGTACGACTCTCTAGAGGGGCCGTCAGCCCCTCTCCGATAGGAACTGGTCTTGCCCATTGTTTGATCCCCGGCTTCTACCCAGGGTTCTGGGTACTGTAGGCGGGCCCTTTTTTACATGTATTTCTGTATATACGAATGTATATATACACTAACTTTATTCTTGAATTTACTCTTAAATCTAATTTTTTTTGATAAGATTTTTATTTTTAATGCTTTTTTTCTTCAATTGGGTTTGATTCTATTTTTCAAACCCCGGTGTCACAGTGGGGGCTCACATTTTTTGCGCCAAGCGAAGGGATGTAGCTACAAACTGAAAGGGGGAGGGGGGGGACGGTGGAGGGATCTTTTAAATCAAAATATATTTACATCAAGGAACAAATGAAATTTGGTGGTTAACGAGGACGCCTCGGTAAGGCGGGTGAGCCCCCAATGAGTATCCCTCAGAAGTGCCTTATTGCTCTAGCTGTAAAGAGATTGTAGTCGATCTCTCCAATCAAGTGGAAAACTTTAACCTTTACAAGACGATATCCGGTCTCGGAGCGATATTCAGCTTAGAGCGGTGACCAGCTCTTATTTTGATACAGCAAATATAAAAGCTTCTATACCCTGAAAATTTGTAAACTTATAAGCTTATACGCAAAGAACAGTATGCGATGGTGTTTTCGAACTCACTTGTCACTCATTGGTTACGATACTGCCGCTGCGCAAAGCTGGTTGGTCGTGGCTGCGAGAGCCCGGCAGTTTTGATAGAAGTGGTAAACCAGTAGAAATTTTTCGGGTTCTGCTGCTTGCATTGATCTTGGACCTCACTCTTTATCCGCTGTGTGTGTTGCGGTATCCTGGCTGGACCTTTAAGCGTTGAAGGTCCAAGTTTTGAGTGTGTGTCGGCGCATGAGAGGAGTGTGACGTGCGTCATACTGTCACCCTTCTTCAGTGATCCGTTCTTGTGTCTGTATCTGTACTATTTCTCCAAAAATGTATCTGGTGAAGATGGACCTCTTGATCTTATTCCTATCGAAGGATATTGACTGACATGCTAGAAATCTTGACCACTCTACTACTCATATCTGTGGATGTTGTCGCTGGGCAAAAACCCAGTAGGCCTGGGGCTCGAGCACTAAAACATCTGTCCATGCGGAAGGCTTGCCCAGCGATCAACTAGTTTTTCAGTACGGGACGACAGGCTCTCTCTGTTTAAGTTTTTTCAACTAACTGCCTTGCTTTGATTGTTTGCAGGCGTGGCAGCTTCGGTTCAGTCACTTCGTGGGATACGGCGGCAAGTATTATGCGTACCTCGTGAGTAGGGCTGTCGCATCCTGGATCTGGCAGACCTACTTCAAAGAAGATCCTTTTTCCATGGAGGCAGGCAGCAGGTACCGGGAAGAGGTGCTGCGTCATGGGGGAGGCGTCCCTCCTCGTAAGCTGGTGGGGGACTTCTTGGCACGAGAGGTGACGCCTGAGAACCTGTCCGAGGCCCTCTTATTAGACCTACACCACAAGCGTGTCCTGTCAGTCTCCTAGTGCGGCTCTTATCGCACGCTATTCGCATTTGTCAGTCAAATATTTTCTCGAATGACCTACCCAACGAAAGGGTAAAAACAAAGGCGTTTAACGAATGTGAAGGTATTGAAGTGCCATTGAACGTTAATGGTAGTATATTTCCTGGCATGGTGTCGTTTGTTGAGATCAGTGTGCCAATAACAAACCGTATCCGATTTTCCATCTCTCTTTCGAACGAGCCTAGTTTTTGCACAAGAGTTGATTTGACAATATTAGACCCTCGAGTCGAAACATGGGTATAAGAAGGAAATTTGGAAATGCTGCATAATGGTACGCTCATTTTCGAAACGCTAGTTGCATATAATAAATATAAGGCGACCAACGATGACGTTAAAACATGTCTAGTGCTGTTAGTTAATTATGTACTACTTATTTTTCTGTACATACTCTGGAGGAATCTTGCTCGGTTTAGCATTTGTCTCTGACTTTAATTTGGGCTTCATTTCCACCGGAGCCTCAATACGGAAACTTTATTAGGATGTAATTGGTGCAAATAACTATTGCTTGTACAGTTGGCCTTCCTGACCTGCATTTGAGCTTGATGTTTTATTGTTGTGAATTCTAATCGATATGTATGTATAATTGGTTCATTAAATTTATAAGTTGTCGAAGTTAAGTTTGAAATCGATCGAAATTTTTTTATTCGAACTGAAAAACGTGAATAACAAGTTTACGAAGCTTCTTAGGGCCGCGTTTAGACTTGGACCTCTTCTACGCGGAAGCTTCTTGTCAGAACGTTCCAGTAGTTACCTCGCAGGATACGGAGTTAGGAAATCATGAGTTCACAGGTGTTGTATTGAAGCTTACTAAGTTGTGGTGTGGCAGCTAACTGTGAGGTACGATGCGAGGAGTTCCGATTGCAGTCAAATTTTTTACTCGTTGATTATGCACTACCTACATCAAGTGTTGTTAGATAGTCTTTATACTTATCAACTACTACCACTATAACTAACTTCAGTGTTACCAGTTACCGGGTTCCTCAGTTGCAAGGCTGCGATTTTCTCGGTAGCTCCTTTGTAACGGTAAAACGTATTGTGCGCCATGTAATTATCGTAAATGCGTGTTACGTAGTAAAGCTGAGACGTTCTGTCACTTGTAATTGAACCTGGGTACTTGCATCTAGAAACAAACTCTGCCACCGAGCCACGAAGGACGGTTAACAGATACTATGGTTTTCGATACAGGTGATTGACTTTTCAGTCAACATTTGTACGCGTAGTCCCCCATCTCGATTGGGGTGGAGAGATGATTATTCATTTTCTAGATCATTAACACTTTATTTTAGTATTTCTTCTTGCTTGGCTCTATTATATTTCTCTGCCCTTTTTTCATGGTGATGAATTTTGCAGCTGTTATTTTTATTATATGCATCGAGGTTGGTTGAGACAAGGTGACCCAGGGAGAGGAGGTCCACGTGGGATCCGCGGGACTCGAGGACCAATGAGTTGAACAATTAACCATTACAGTCCGCGGATTGCTGGCGCAGGGGGCGAGGGTCGCGTCGAGGCTGGTTGAGGTGCGTCGAGATCAGTCTAAACATGTTGAGGCGAGTCGAATTGGGCGCGACGAGCCGAAATGATTTGAGGCAAACCGAGATGAGCTGAGGAGAGGGGTCTCGGGGGACTTGAGGAGCTCGGGAAATCCCGGGGGACATGGGTCACCCTCCGGGATTTATCGGGCTCTTTTGCAACCCAAGAGACCAATGCTCCCCCCCCCCGCCCTATCCCCTTGAACAATCGGTGCAAGATCAATAATTTGAGCAGTTTTTCTGCCCGTGATGAACCTGCTCTTTCTTGTTCATGTTTCACAATATTATAACGCTGAGTATTTGTGCGAGAGTTTGTGTTGGCGGTTTTGTGAGTGGGTATTTTTTCTTCAGTCTGTGCTCGCTGCGCGTGCACGGACCATACGCAGTTTCTGGGGTTTACCTGGATTGCGCAGCTATAAAACCTTGTGACGCGTTGCGGTTGGAGTCAATCTATTACTAAATTGTACTATAAATAAAATAGACCGCGAAGCTGTGAACATTGTGTTGCGTTGCTGCCGGAGCTGACTTTGTTCGTGCAGCCGTGAACCTTGTACCGATTTCGACGATGCTATCTGAGCGCACTGGCGTATGGACATGAAACTCATGAGGTTCTTAGGGGTTGGAGGCGAGGTTTCGTTTCATCTAGGTATTTATCTTACCTAAATAAACTGTATTTAAACTACTAAACCGCGTAGCTGTAAATATTGTGTTGCGTTGCTGTCGGAGCTCATGTTGCCCGTGTAGCCACTTACCTTGTGCTAATCTCGACGATGCTACCTGTACGCACTAGGGTGCGTACATGTCACTCTTTGTGTTCTAAAGGATTGGAAGCGGAGATCAGTTTCGAGTAAGCGTTTTTTCTTTTGCGCACTAGCGTGCGTCTGACACTGCTAAAATTTTCACATTTTTTCTAACGTTGAAAGCGTTGTTTCGTTTATTCCTCGCGCACTTAGGCGTGCGAGCCTACTGGAATCAATAATCATCGAGCCCTACGGGGGAGCCTATTATGACTCACGTTGAGGCTCTGGTGGAAATGAGGCTCAAATCAAATCCAT
>SDVV010006934.1:0-18105 GCA_016164225.1 Gammarus roeselii
AGAAGACCAGGGCAGCCATCACCTTACTAAGCGTGGGCACTGTGACCTGTAGACCAAATGCTCGTCAGTCTACTCGCCCTTGCATGCCCACCAGAAGACCAGGGCAGCCATCACCTTACTAAGCGTGGGCACTGTGACCTGTAGACCAAATGCTCGTTAGTCTACTCGCCATTGAATGCCCACCAGAAGACCAGGGCAGCCATCACCTTACTAAGCGTGGGCTCTGTGACCAGTAGACCAAATGCTCGTCAGTCTACTCGTCATTGCATGCCCACCTGAAGACCAGGGCAGCTATCTTGAATTTTTGTAATTCTTTCACAGGGGTATTCCACGAAAGGACCCTCGGTGGTTATTAGAGAGAAATGCAAGCCCCCTGTACTCCAAATAGAAACTTGTATCGAACGGTGCCTCGCAAAGGGAGGACGAGGATGTAGCCGACCACATCGCTGCCACAGTGCAAGGCGATGTGGATAACGTACTTAATTAGCAACGGTGCGATATATCTTTCAATGATACTATTTCCGCAGCGTTACAACGTTGTGGCCTCTAGACCAAAGTGTTGGTAAGCCAGAGGACAGCGCTAGACGGGCTCTCCCAAGCCTGAGTCACTGATCGAGAGGAATTGGCATTCATCATCAGCCAACGAGTTAATCAGTGTTGCCATGTTGAGGAGGATTGACAGAAGCGCAAAAAAGCAGGTTCGAGGTCAGAAAATGAATTATTTGCAGAAGTGCCGAACGTAGGCAAGATAAATGTTTGGACTACCCGTTATTTTGAAAGAATTTTTAGAATCCGGAACCTTCAGGTTCTGTACCTGGCAATCTCCTCCACAAGCGTGTTCCAATTGCAGGTTCAGTGAACGCAAGACGGTGCACTGAATCTCCAGCGGGAGAGGTGCGAGTGAGCAAAGGGGGCAGCCGAGCCGGCTAAACAATAACAAGACTGAAGGCTGCGACGGCGAGCGCGGGCGCTCAGAGAATTTCCCTTGGAAAGAGAACTAAGTCGATACGAAGATGGTACCGCTACGCTGAGAGCGACCATCACAAATGGGCGAGAAAATCACAGAATCGGCTGCCTGAGGGCAGAGCTAAGATACATCAGGCGTACACAGAGAAGAGGGCTGCTGCTGGGGAGCGGGGGGCCGTTGAAAAGAAGGAAGGCAAATGCTCTGAAGTCGGAGATCACTACGAAGAGGAAGAAGATATCCGAAGCAAGTCCATAGAAGAAGCGAGCGGAGAGACATGAGGGTGACGGTATCACGTGAGTGTACAAAAGATGAACACTCGAGAGCGGGGCCAGTAATAGAGTTTACAAGTGTTTTCAGTGTATGAAGACAAAAACAGGCATTTTGGCTTAAACTTGGTTGCCTTTTGATAGTAAGAAGGTAAGTTCTGGAGTAGAACGTCTAAGATGAGTGGTGAGGGCCGAGAGAGGACGACTTCCTTTGGGTTTAGAGCGCCGGCAGAGAGAACCAAGAGAATTCAGGTTACCATGAGGGCGTTTGAAAGCGTGACAAATCCGGTCGGTGTGAAGGAGGAAAGCGGAAAGGTAACCATTTGTCTCATCTAGCCGACAGGGGAAAAATAACAGTTTCCCTAATCTAGCCGACAGGGGAAAGGTAACCGTTTCCCTCATCTAGCCGACAGGGGAAAAATAACAGTTTCCCTAATCTAGCCGACAGGGGAAAGGTAACCGTTTCCCTCATCTAGCCGACAGGGGAAAGGTAACCGTTTCCCTCATCTAGCCGACAGGGGAAAGGTAACCGTTTCCCTCGTCTAGCCGACAAGGGAAAGGTAACCGTTTCCCTCATCTAGCCGACAGAGGAAAGGTAACCGTTTTCCTCATCTAGCCGACAGAGGAAAGATATCCGCTTCCTTCATCTAGCCGACAGGGGAAAGGTAACCGTTTCCCTCATCTAGCCGCCAGGGGAAAGGTAACCGTTTCCCTCATCTAGCCGGCAGGGGAAAGGTTACCGTTTCCCTCATCTAGCCGGCAGGGGAAAGGTTACCGTTTTCCTCATCTAGCCGGCAGGGGAAAGGTTACCGTTTTCCTCTTCTAGTCGACAGGGGAAAGGTTATCGTTGTTCTCATCTAGCCGGCAAGGGAAAGGTAACAGTTTTCCTCATATAACCGACAGGGAAAAAGGGATCGGTTTCCCCTCATCTAGCCGACAGGGGAAAAGCATCGGTTTCCTCTCATCTAGCCGACAGGGGAAAAGTATCGGTTTCCCCTCATCTAGTCGACAGGAGATCCGTATGAACGAATGGACTGATTCGCGTCCGACGAACTCGGCTCAGTCCGGGGTCTGCAGAGAGTGGAGCGGCCTGACAGGGCATACAGGTGGGGAGCCAACTACAAGCCGTGTGAATGGAGCGAAGTTTAGAAAAGGGAGAGAGGGTAGCTCTGAAGAATAACCATTCGGACGCTAAATGGAATGTGAGATAGGCTGAAGCTCTAGCAAGGGGGTGTTCAAGTGACTCCGGCGGACAACACGACGAGAGCGCGGGTAGATTTGAGACGTAACAGGTAACAAAAGCGCCTAGTGGACCAGCAAACGGTCTAGCCGATATGACAAAGCATACGTGCTCGAGAGTAACACGTAGAGTAAAGATTAGATTAGAGTGACGATGCTTTCTAGCGCGCTGGAGCCATCGTCCTTCTGGCGGCGAACGTCAAATTAGCAAACAGCGCGGCATCAAGTTAGTTTCCGTTTTTCTTATTTTAATGTTCGAGTTAGGTCTACTACAGCGCAAAGTCAAAATACTTAACCCGGCGAACGTCTACGGTATGAACGGGTGCCACAGGAGCTATAGGAACTCCCAAGTTGCTGAGGCCATATGGTACCAGCACTCCCCGGTTGGCAGTAAGGAGGAATAACACACTACCTGCCCTGCTTCAGAGCCCCAAGGATCCGCAGTAGTCCTTAAGGTGCCGGGCTACGCGCTCTAACACCTGCTGAGGGGGAAGATAAAGACGAGATAGAAAACGGGGATGCCATGCATGAGATCTACACGAAGTGTAGGGAATTGAAAGAAGAAGAAGGAATAGTCTTAGAAAAAGGTTGCATGAGACAGCGCAACTTATCTGTTATTTGCCACCCGAAAGGAGAATAGTTAAAACCGGTATGTGTATGTTTGAGTGTGCGGGTATGTGTGTGCGTGTGTGTGTACGTGTGAATGTTAGTGTGCAACTACTATTAGGAGAGTTGTTAAAAATGAGTCCGTGACAAGTTTGAGAAAACTTGAACTAAACATAGGATGCAAATGTAGTAACTAAAAGTTAGGCAAATCATGATGGGGGAGGAAAGGAGAGATAGTGAAGAGTGAAGAAGAGGAGAGTCTGAAGGGAAATAAGGGTGTTTACCCCCTCCCCTGTTGGGCCGTGACTCCTTGCGGCCCGTAAACCTAACAGATGCCTAGGGGGGGGGACGACAAATGAAGACAGACAGTAGAAAACGGAGCTAGTGGGTGTGAGTATGCCGAGTTCCATGAACGGGGATTGGGCCCGTAAACCTAACAGATGCCTAGGGGGGGGGGGACGACAAATGAAGATAGACAGTAGAAAACGAAGCTAGTGGGTGTGAGTATGCCGAGTTCCATGAACGGGGATTGGTAAGGGTATAAAGAGAGCGCATCTGTACAGGATGTCCGCGCGTTCTTCATTATAGAAGGAAGGTGGCGAGCACAGTCGGTGAGGAACTCTCAGCCCTATTATCAAGGGGGTGAGATTAGGTTAGAGGGACAGGGATTACTAGAACGTTGAATTCAATGTCCTTCTAGTACCAAACTGCTGTGGGTCGAAGGCGAGGCGATATTGAAGTATTGCGCCTCGTGGAATCCGTTCCAGCAGGGCGTATTGGCCAACATAACCCGGATCGGGAGATGGTAGGGGTTTGATGGGCGGTTTCCATCCAACCCATCACGAAGCGATATACGGGTTATGAGCTTCAGGAACAATCGCTATCCTTGAGCAGTCCAGCTCCGACGTTGAGGGTAGCTAGCTGTTAGGTAAAGGTAGGCAAATAGTCTCGATGATGCAGGTGTTGACTGGTGCGTAGGAATGCAGACACAGATGAAATCTCGCTACCTCCACACAGATTTACATCCTTCCTAAAGCCTGTTTCACGCCATCCATCCACTCAAACTTTAGTTTACCTCGAGGCCTACACCCAATCACCTCTGCTTCCATCACGCTTCTCATCAATCTCCTATCATCCATCCTCACCACCACCTCAGAGCACGTCAATCGAATCTGTTCAACTTTCTCGCCTTCCCCGTTCTAATTCGAACAACGTCATTATTGATCCTATTCCTCAGTGTCATTCCAGCCATGCCTCTCAAGCAATCCATCTTGAAAACTATGAACCTTCTCCCTCTCTAGACTGCTCTCGCCCCTCACGCATCAGCCCCATCGTGGGCAGTTGGGATAACTACTTCCTCATACAACCCTCCCTTTGCTTCTGTTCGTAATTTTCAACAGCTCATTACACTTCGCAGTGCACCCAAAACTATGCACCTTTCCTAAAATTTAGATTTTCCCTCTGATTTCACAAGTGCTGTACTCGCATATGTGACAGTGTAGTTTAATCACTAAACATCCTTTAATTCACCTTAACTGGCAGCTTTTTTCTCCCACACACTCAAACAAACTCCGACACAAGCCTACAGAACTTGCCCTTCAAATCTGCTACCAGTGCCGTATCATCCAGAAACAGCAACTGACCACTACGTTAACTTCATCTTTATTTGTAGAGAAGCGTCGAGTCAGAGATGACGTGATCAAGGTGTGGAAGATAATGAAAGGTAAGGAAAACGTCGACCGAGCGAGCTCTTCACTCCAGACACGGGCAGAGGGACTTAGAATAATGTTTACAAAATTGTTGTGAAGCGTTTTCTCAATCGACACCACACGCAATTTCTTTCTGTATAGAGTTGTCGAAGAATGGAACAAATTTCCAGCGGAGTTTGTAAACAGTAATACGATCGGAAAATTGAGTCACGGCTCGATAAATTTTACATGAATTGCCGTTCAATAGCAAGCCGTTTTCTTTCTTGGTGTTTTGAAAACAGAAATGAGACATAAAGCACTCTGAAACGTTCTACTTCAGAACTAATTCTCTTGCTATCAAAAGGCAACCTAGTTTGAGCGCAAAGGCCTGCTGTTGTCGTCTTACACTTGTGAACACTTGTAAACCCATCTGCCACTTCTGACATATTTGCGCCTAAACATTGATCCAGTACTCGCATTCACCTCCTTGACCACTCCATCCAGTCCCACTTTCACTAGAAACCAAGCTCTCGCCTCGCTCCTCCTCAATTTGACACATGCCTGCTGTCAACACAAAAACTATGAACTGTTCATTACAAATTTTCGCTTCTCCATGCAAACGCCACATCTTCCGCTTATAATAAATCGATTAGCAGACCGGTGAAAAGCCGGGAAATATAAAGGTCTCCTGGATAGCGAGCATATCATAGGGTCCCTACTTGGCGCACCACTATAAGGGTAAAAAAATGAAGTGGCCGCGATGGCTTTCTGGTTGGTAAAGTATGTTGAGCTTGGATCCCAGTTCCCGCCGAGATAGGGGGGAAACCAACGAGCATTAGGTCTACACGCCAGTGTTGTACCGCTGCGACGATAACAGATGACGAACAAGTACCACAGCGTAGACATTGCTACCAGGTATCTCTGTCACGTAACGGCCTTCTTTATACGTAACAGACTCATCGTTATCAGCGCCATCTTGCAATAACAATTCGTTTGTTATGACCATGTACGGCTTTTTTGGAATATACGTCTGTGGGATGAGGGATAGATAAAAACTATAAAGAAGGAAGCAGAGGTGAAAAGAAACAGTAACCGTTCTAATAAGAGCTTACTTATAATGGATTGAAACGTACACAAATGCTGTCGAATAATAAGAGCTTAGCTACTACAATGGATTGCAACGCACACAAATGATGTCGAATAACGCGGCAAAAGAAGTCCCATAAAACAGAATTATATATAACCAATACTCAACAAATTTAACAAAGTTATAACAAAGTACGTCATTCGTGTAGTTCAACATTAGTGTACTCCAACGTGATTAGCGTCAATAAAGAACTATCGATTTTAAAAGGGTGAACTGCCCCGAAGGACGTCCCAGATATCATCAGCCTGAGGGAAGTGGACCAGCGAGTGTGGCCAGAGGCGAGTGCAGAAGCGAGTGAGGCCAGAGGTGAGTGCACCAGCGAGTGAGGCCAGAGGCGAGTGCAGAAGAGAGTGAGGCCAGAGGCGAATGCAGAAGCGAGTGAGGCCAGATGTGAGTGCACCAGCGAGTGTGGCCAGAGGTGAGTGCACCAGCGAGTGTGACCAGAGGCGAATGCACCAGCGAGTGAGGCCAGAGGCGAGTGAAGAGAGTGAGGCCAGAGGAGAGTGCAGAAGCGAATGAGGCCAGAGGTGAGTGCACCAGCGAGTGTGGCCAGAGGTGAGTGCACCAGCGAGTGTAACCAGAGGCGAATGCACCAGCGAGTGAGGCCAGAGGCAAGTGCAGAAGAGAGTGAGGGCAGAGGCGAGTGCAGAAGAGAGTGAAGCCAGAAATGAGTGCACCAGCGAGTGTGACCAGAGGCGAATGCACCAGTGAGTGAGGCCAGAGGCGAGTGCAGAAGAGAGTGAGGCCAGAGGTCAGTGCAGAAGCGAGTGTGGCCAGAGGTGAGTGCACCAGCGAGTGTGACCAGAGGCGAATGCACCAGCGAGTGAGGCCAGAGGCGAGTGCAGAAGAAAGTGAGGCCAGAGGCGAGTGCAGAAGCGAGTGAGGCCAGAGGTGAGTGCACCAGCGAGTGTGGCCAGAGGCGAATGCACCAGCGAGTGAGGCCAGAGGCGAGTGCAGAAGCGAGTGAGGCCAGAGGCGAGTGCTGAAGCGAGTGAGGCCAGAGGTGAGTGCACCAGCGAGTGTGGCCAGAGGCGAGTGAACCAGCGAGTGAGGCCAGAGGTGAGTGCACCAACGAGTGTGGCCAGAGGCGAGTGCACCAGCGAGTGAAGCCAGAGGCGAGTGCAGAAGCGAGTGCACCAGCGAGTGTGGCTAAGGCGAATGCACCAGCGAGTGTGGCCAGAGGCGAGTGTAGAAACGAGTGAGGTCAGAGGTGAGTGCACCAGCGAATGTGGCCAGAGGCGAGTGCACCAGCGAGTGAGGCCAGAGGTGAGTGCACCAGCGAGTGTGGCCAGAGGTGAGTGTACCAGCGAGTGTGGCCAGAAGCGAGTGCACCAGCGAGTGAGGCCAGAGGTGAGTGCACCAGCGAGTGAGGCCAGAGGTGAGTGCACCAGCGAGTGAGGCCAGAGGCGAGTGCAAAAGCGAGTGAGGCCAGAGGTGAGTGCACCAGCGAGTGTGGCCAGAGGCGAGTGCACCAGCGAGTGAGGCCAGAGACGAGTGCACCAGCGAGTGAGGCCAGAGGTGAGTGCACCAGTGAGTGTGGCCAAAGGCGAGTGCACCAGCGAGTGTGGTCAGAGGCCAGTGCACCAGCGAGTAAGGCCACAGGCGAGTGCACCAGTGAGTGAGTCCAGAGGTGAGTGTACAAGAAAGTGTGGCCCGAGGTGAGTGCACCAGCGAGAGTGGCCAGCGGTAAGTGCACTAGCGAGTGTGACCAGAGGTGTGTGCACCAGCGAGTGTGGCCAGAGACAGGTGGTTCTGACATGGTAGATACGCGTTGGCCGCAAACCGATCCTTGCCAGCAACGATGAGAGTTAAAACTCACTGGCGAGGACCAACAAAAGCACTTCTGTTATCTCCACAAGCCCCCGTCCCTTACCCATCTCCGACCAGAGATAATATTGGCCAGGGGTCAGGTTCGGGGTGAATACGGACTGCGGCGCCAACACAATAAAAACTAGACGCCAGTCCTCGCAAGCATGGATATAACATAACAAGGAAGGGGGTGGGGGATTATAGGAGAGCAGTGTGGTGAGTATGGCATTGTGGTGAGGTGAGCAGTGTGGTGAGATGAGCACTGTGGTGAGATGAGCACTGTGGTGAGATGAGCAGTGTGGTGAGATGAGCAGTGTGGTGAGATGAGCAGTGTGGTGAGATGAGCAGTGTGGTGAGGGGAGCAGTGTGGTGAGGGGAGCAGTGTGGTGAGGGGAGCAGTGTGGTGAGGGGAGCAGTGTGGTGAGGGGAGCACTGTGGTGAGGGGAGCACTGTGGTGAGGGGAGCAATGTGTTAAGGGGAGCAGTGTGGTGAGGTGAGCAGTGTGATGAGAGGAGCAGTGTGGTGAGAAGAGCAGTGTGGTGAGAGGAGCAGTGTGGTGAGGGGAGCAGTGTGGTGAGGGGAGCAGTGTGGTGAGGGGAGCAGTGTGGTGAGGGGAGCAGTGTGGTGAGGGGCGCAGTGTGGTGAGGGGAACAGTGTTGTGATGGAAGCAGCGTGTGAGGGGAGCAGTGTAGTGAGGGGAGCAGTGTGGTGGGGGACGCAGTGTGGTGATGGGAGCAGTGTGGAGAGGGGAGCAGGGTGGTGAGGGGAGCAGTGTGGTTCGAGAAGCAGCGTGACGAGGGAAGCTGCGTTTACAAGTGTATATACGTGTAGGAAGACAACAACAGGACTATTGGCCCGAATTAAGTTGCATTTTGATGGCAAGATAGCAAGTTCTCGAGCCGAGACTTGAACGTTCCGATTGTATTGCTGTTTACAAACTACGCGGGAATTTTGTTTTATTCTTCGACATCTCTATACGTGAAGAAATTGCGCGTGATGTCGTGTGAGGCCCGTTTCCCAACGATTTTGTATCCATTGTTCCTAGTCACTCCGTTCGTATCTAGAGTGCAAAGGCTCGTTCGGTCGACGTTTTCCTTACCCTTCATAATCTTTCACACTTTTATCATGTCGCCTTTGACTCTACGTTCCTCTAGTGAATAAAGATGGAGTTCACGCTGTCTTCGTACGATTTATTCCGCAGCGAAGGGATGAGTTGGGTAGCTCTGCGTTGAACCTTCTCTAATTTAATAACGTTTTTTTCTATGATACGGAGGCCAAAATTGAACGGAATACTCGAGATGCGGTCTAACAAATGCATTGTATAACTTGATCATACTGTCTTTGTTTTTGTACAAAAAGGTGCGGGATATCATACCTAGCATTTTGTTGCCTATCTTGGCGGCATAGTTACATTGCTCGCTACTTTTCAAGTCGTTACTAATGATGACACCTAAATTTCTCTCTACAGTGACAGGAATGAGTTTCTTTCCGGACATTGAATTTTCGTGTTTGAGGTTAGGAGGACCTATGTGCATAACTTTACATTTGTCTACATTAAATTTCATTTGCCACTTTTCTGACCATCAACAATTTTGTTCAAGTCTAGTTGGATCAGCTGACAATCTAGTTCAGTTTGTACTCTTCTCCCTACCTTAGTATCGTCTGCAAATTTGCTGATGTTTGAGAGTACGTTGCTATCGAGATCGTTAATGAATATTGTAAAGAGAACTGGACCTAACACGGATCCTTGAGGCACGCCGCTTGTGACATTACCCCAGGAGAGACAACTCAGTTAAGCACAACTCACTGCCGTCTGTCCGTAAGCCAGCATTTTATCCAGTTGTAAAGCTCGCCTCGAATACCGACGCTGTGCAATTTACTAACTAGGCGCTTGTGGGGGACTTTATCAAATGCCTTTTGAAAGTCAAGGTAAATGATATCGATTGGAGATTTTGTGTCGTGGATTTCTGTTATATTCTTGAAAAAAGTAGCAGGTTCGCAAGACAGGAATGGTTGTGTCTAAAGCAATGCCGAGAGTCGCTATCCAGTTGGCTTGATTATAAAAATTCTGTCATTTTCTCCGTTTTCAAATTTTCCATCAATTTGCCAATGACTGAGGTAAGACTAATTGAACAGTAATTGCCGGGACTCTTTCTGTCCATTTTTTTTTAATTGGGGTAATATTGGCTTCTTTCCATTTAGAGGGGCAGGTGCCATTCGTGAGAGATTGAGGGAAAATGTTTTATAATTGTTCGGCGATTTCGTTTCTAGTCTCTTTGCAGAATTCTGGGATGAACTTAGTCTGGACCTGGAGATTTTGTGACTTTTAGTTCATCTATATATTCAATAACGTCGGCGGGTGAAACGTTCACTGTGCTGAGGGCTTCAATTCATCTTTCCGCAATGATATCCTTAGTATTAGGATTATCTTGATTCGCTGATGTAAAAACAAAACAGAAGTATTCATTAAGTGGAACACTCATTTTGGTGTTGTCCGTTTCTAGTTCACCAACATCGTTCTCGAGAGACCCGAATACAGACCTTGATTTTTGTTTCGGATTAGTTTTGGCATTGACAGCAATTTCATAGTCATATTTTTTCTTCTTACGTTTCTGGACCCTCTTTAGTTTTTTTCTGCTGATTTAGTATTCATTTTTTGCTATGTCGTCATGTGGATGTTTCTGTTTTATCGAGTGCTTTACTTTCTTTCGTGACGGAAGACGCTGCAATTCTTCTTTCCCGTACTTGGGTTGCTTGTCTGCTGTTCGACTGCTTTTGCGCAGGATATGCTCACATTCGATATTTTCGCATGCAGTCAAGAAATTGTTAGGCGATTGATTGACATCTTGTCCGAGAGTTATATCTGCTGACGCTATTGACCCTCTTAAGCCATCAAAATTGGCTAATCTAAAGTTCGAGACTTTTTCGCAGTTTGTTGACGTTTTCAACTCAAGTTGTGGTCGCTGGTTTCCAGTGATTTGCCCACTTCGACGTTCGTGACATAAGAGTCGCTGGCACAAAATAGGAGATCAAGAATATTGCTGCCTCTTGTAGTTGTCTTCACCATTTGGGTCATGAACTTATCGTCTGCAAGATCAATCAGACGTTGGCCAGTGGCAGTACATTCGTAAGTTTCCCAATCAATGTCGGGATATTGAAGACTACAAGCACAATACTGTGTTGTGTTGTGACGACATCGACGAGGGTGTTGTAAAGGTCGATGTCATCTGCAGCCTTGCTTTTGGGGGTCGATAGACGAGGGTGATTTGACATTTTATATGTTTGCCGACTACTTTGATTGATACTATGTCGTTCCTGTTGTTTGGAATGGTGACTTCTAATATTTGCAGAGTGCTTTTCACGAGAGACAGCACTCCTCCGCCCTCTCGGCCTTGTCTAACACTGTGAAATAGTGAGTAACCGGGGAAAGTAAATTCGCCTGAATACTGCCTAGTGCTCAATTTCATTCACGATTTTGTGATTGCTATTATGTCGATACATTCATTCATGGCATGGATACCTAGTTCGGCGATTTTGTCTCGGAGACTTCTAACGTTCACATAGTAACATTTGAGAGTACCGTCAGTCACATTAACTTGCATTTCTTGACTTAATCTTCTTCTACTATGAGGCCTTGTGTCGGAGCCAAGCTTGCGTTTTCGATTACTCGGGTTGTAAGAGCGAAGCGGCGACTATTGCCTCTAACTCGGACTGGACTCAAGTATTTGTTGTGTATCTAGTGTTGAAACGAGTGGAGGCCGTTGGGTCATCTCGTCGGGTACTGCCTATGTTTTAAGGATGTTTTCGATGGCATCAAGTCCATACGTGTTCATGCGAGCCTTGTTGGTGATTCTATTAAAGTTATGGTACTTTGGGTCAATCATCGTTTCACAAATGATCAGAGGAAGAAATTTTCTGTGCTCTGCAGAAAGTTGCCTGACGATCGTTAAGAAAGATCATCTCTCTGAACTCGTATCTGCTTCGGTTCGGATGAGGCAAGATGCCAGTGACGTGTATGTTCTCGTGTGAACCTTTGACATTTTCTAGCATGGTTTTGTACGTTTTCCATGTCGATTCTGTCTGTGACACGTCTTCAGCTCAGACTTCAATTATAATTAGTTTAGAAGAAAGTATCTTTTCCTTTACGATTATGCCCTCAATTTCGTCGATTTTTAAATCTGTCTTCACGAGCATTTTTAGTTGAATTCTCAATTTTCACCGATTTGATTTGAGGGAGGTGGCATTGTGATAACCAGTCACTAAAATTTTCTCTGTATTCTGCGAGTCCATTTCATCAGGCAATACGCCACAACGGTTACGTATGTCGGGTCGGATGTGGTGAGAGTGGCCGAACGTGTGGTGCATTGTCACAGCGTGACTGCCTCTTGCTTACTACCGTAGTGTACGATACCAGCCTATCTTAGAAAGAATTTTCAATCGATTTGGTGCTGTTATTGGTATCTTCGTCTAGAGCTGTAAGCTTCTTGGCCAATTCAGAGTCTAGGTGCACTTGCAGTTCATTCACTTGATTTGGGGTGGCCTCAGCATTTTCTTTGACTTTAGCTAGTTCGCTGTTCATCAGATCATTGAATTCGTGGAATTGTTTCAACACGTTTTCCAATTTGGATATAATAGCTAGCCGCTGGGTATCCGTGTTGACTGTCGTTGTGTTGGACATGTCATTGAAGGCATGACTGAATTGTGCTTTCAGTTGTTCATTTCCTCTGCCTGTTGTTTTATCTCCTCTGCATGTTGACATAGTTTGCAGCGCGCTGCCTTGCAATCCCCATATGAGGGACTGTTGAGCAATTCTCTGGCAGAGTTGGAAGAACCATCGCAAACCATTAGTTCGGAGGCGTGCGAGATGTGGCAAATGCCACATTCTAGCTTAGCCTTAACCAACGTTTTCTCGAGTTCTATTTTCATGGTTTCTTGAAGATAGCAGACATGAATGTACTAACTAAAATTAGATGCTGGTCGTGACAATTATATCGACGATTCGGTAACGGAATTTAAACAGAATTAATACATGCGGGTTGTGACGATTATGTCGATGATTCGAAAACGGAATTAAAACGGATTAATACGAACCGAGTGAGTTGAACGCGCGTTATTCCCGGTTGCGCATTAGCTCAGAGTTACCTCCTTTTGCGTGTTTGAGTTGAACGCAAAGCTGAACTAATACGCAGCTGCTGCCTTTTGCTTCTTAATGTTGTGGGAACGATAGCTTGATTTTGGGCATCAGCCTTGTACCAGACATGACCGGCGGGGTATCAGAAGATGATGGAGAAATTAATTAAATTTCAGTAAATGGAGTGTTATGAAATCAAAGCACGATTCTAAGCTGTATGATGTAAAGTGCCACTGCCTACAATAATTTTTATGAGTAAGAACCATCTACAATATGGCATGAATCACTTACACGGTACAATGCTATGATACTACCTGATACAAGTTACTTTTGGTTATGTTTCAAAGAGCAGGCCAGATTTAACAGTGTTGAAAATCGGAATAACAGTAACATCTTAAAATACTGTTTTAGACAGACGGGTAACCAATGCACAGATAAAATATGCGATAAACGAACTAGAGCGGCATCCTGACAGTGCTGCATCCTAACAGAACTATCCTAACAGAGGTATCCTAACAGTGCGGAAATACGTTTCAAATTATAATTAGCCCTATGCAGTGACAATACCAGTTGCATTTAAATGTTCACATATACCCATACACTCGATAAAATTGATATAGTACAAACTGGTAATACAGCCGAAATGAAGATAACATTTGTAAATATAGAAATTAAGCTAACAGAACACCAGTAACACTGGTTTTCACAGAGTGGAAACAGTTTTTTTTCCAGATGTTAGTCAGACAGAGTAGGTCACTTGTGGGACTAGTTCCTGTTCATTACAATAACATTACAATATCAACACAGAAGAACAGTTTTTTTGTCTCTGAGGGCGGGGGGTTACATTTAACTCATGATACGCACTCTTTATCGGCACTATTAGCAATATTTCGGCGAGTATCCAGATCAGCTGTGATGCGAGGCGAAGCGGGAGAGAGGGGGGCAGGCGGGTTTCGTTAGCGAGGCAGGAAGGCTGCGGTCACAGCTCACATGGGCAAGGCAGGAGAGTCACGCGGTTTGTCTGGTTTGTGGGAGAGGGGGGTAATGTGTGGAGGTATGTTGGGTAGGCCGTAGAAGCGGGCTTAGGGGTAAACAGGAAGTCGAGGATTTGGGGAAGGAGGGTTGGATTTTGGGGCTGTTTGGACGAAATATGGCGTGTAGGCAGTGCTTGTAAGCTCTTCATTATTAATATTTCCCCGTTAGTACTGTGCACCGTTGATGAAGTTTCGGTACACCGTCGATGTAGTTTCGTTTTCCCTCTGATTAGAATTCTTGATGTGAGAGGGGAAACATCCTCAGTAAATTCCCGTTGCCCTATCCTTTTTTCCTGGAGTACCCCACAACACAACCTCTCCTCGAGCACGCACAGAAGGAGCTGATGAGAGCAGCTGCGTGGTGAGGGAAGCTGTGTGGTGAGGGAAACTGTGTGGTGAGGGAAACTGTGTGGTGAGGGAAACTGTGTGGTGAGGGAAGCTATGGGTTTAGGTAAGGTAACGGGTAAGGGGAGCTGTGGGGTGAGGAGAGCTGTGGGTGAGGGGAGCTGTATGGTAGGATGAGTGCGAAATGAGGGGAGCAGTGTGAGAAGGGGAGCAGTGTGAGAAGGGGAGCAGTGTGAGAAGGGGAGCAGTGTGAGAAGGGGAGCAGTGTGAGAATGGGATGAGTGTGAGAATGGGATCAGTGTGAGAATGGGATCACTGTGAGAATGGGATCACTGTGAGAAGGGAAGCAGTGTGGGGTGAGGGTACCTGTGGAGTAAGGGAAATTGTGGGGTGAGGGGAATTGTGGGGTGAGAGGAATTGTGGGGTGAGGGGAGCTATGGGGTGAGAAGAGCTGTGGGGTGAAGGGGGCTGTGGGGAGAGGGGAGCTGTGGGGTGAGGAGAGCTGTAGAGTAAGATGAGCGCGAAGCAAGGGAAACAGTGTGAGAAGAAGAATAGTGTGAGAAGGGGAATAGCCTCATAAGGGGAGTAGTGTGAGAAGGGGAGTAGTGTGAGAAGGGGAGCAGTGTGAGAAGGGGAGCAATGTGAGAAGGGGAGCAATGTGAGAAGGGAAGCAGAGTGAGAAATGGAGCAGTGTGAGAAAGGACGCAGTGTGAGAAAGGACGCAGTGTGAGAAGGGACGCAGTGTGAGAAGGGAAGTATTGTGAGAAGGGGAGCAGTGTTGAGAAGGGGAGCAGTGTTGAGAAGGGGAGCAGTGTGAGAAGGGGAGCAGTGCGAGAAGGGGAGCAGTGCGAGAAGGGGAGCAGTGTGGTGAGGGAAGCCGCGTGGCAAGGGGCGCCAGGTGGTGGGAGGAACCGCGTAGAGGTGGTGAGGAAAAGAGAGGAGTGGTGAGGAAGATAAGTGTTATGAGGGGAGCGGTGTGAACCGTTAGGTGAGCAAAGTCATGCGATGAAGATAAACGTGTGGTGAGGGGATATGTGGGGCACAGAGCATTGTGTGATGCGAGGAGCTGTATGGTGAGGGAAGCTGTTTGTTGGGTGAGCCGTGCGGTGAGAGGAGCTCTGTAGTGATGAGAGGTGTGGTGATGATAGCAGTGTGGTGATGATAGCAGTGTGCTGATGAGAGCAGGAGGTTGATGAGAGCAGGGTGGTGATGAGAGCAGGTGGGTGATGCAATCAGTGTGGTGATAAGAGCAGTGCGGTGGTGAGAGGAGTGCGGTGAGGAGAGCAGTGCGGTGAGGAGAGCCGTGCGGTGAGGAGAGCCGTGCGGTGAGGAGAGCCGTGCGGTGAGGAGAGCCGTGCAGTGAGGAGAGCCGTGCGGTGAGGAGAGCCGTGCAGTGAGAAGAGCCGTGCAGTGAGGAGAGCCGTGCGGTGAGGAGAGCCGTGTGCTGAGATGAGCCGTGAGGTGAAGAGAGCCGTGTGGTGAGGAGAGCCGTGTGGTGAGGAGAGCCGTGTGGTGAGGAGAGCCGTATGGTGAGGCCTGTGAGCAAGACAGAGGACCAATTGTCGTCCCGGGAGCGGCTATTGTAGCAAAAACAGATCAGGGCGAGCAACAGGGCATGGCCGGACGGACAGACAGACAGACAGACAGACAGACAGACAGACAGACAGACAGACAGACAGAGACAGCCGAGCAGACAGACGGACGCACGGATAGCAGTGACGCAGCACGATACGCAAAGGAAGATGGGGAGGCCTGAGAAGGAGAGAGTTCGAATGGTGGTTTCTTCCCTCAATTAGGCCAGGGTCCAGCACGTGCTAAATTGCACGTATACAGTAGCGGCACGAGGACGACGCTGTCCGGGCATTCCTTATTGACAGGGTTGAAGGGTCATGTTATAGTACAGAATAAAGGGAATAATGACACCGCTTGAAGGGAACATACCAGCTAAGGTTGACGAGCATCAACTTTCAATAGCTACACTAATTCCTTTGCAGCTAACTCTGCTAGAAAGTCGCTGTAGAGTTCAACAAATAAAACAAAATATCATGTTGTCACGGATTAATGACTGACCGAGGCCGCCAATGAAACATAAGTGAAGATGCATGGCAATAAAAGCTACCGTGGTAATGTAACCATGGTGCCACGCATCTGTTTAATTAGCAGACCGAGGCCGCCAATTAAACACAAGTGAAGATGCATGGCAATAAAAGCTACCGTGGTAATGTAACCATGGTGCCACGAAGCTGGTGGCCCTGGTGCCGCGGTTCCTAATACCTGAGGCGTGTCTGGTTGAAAGATCTCTGACACCTCCTACTGCAACTCGACGCCGCTGAGGGACGCCCTGCAGCAAGTGCAACAACACCTACCCCAATTAAAGGGACACCCAATTTAGAAGATCACCTCTCTTCTCTAAGGGGTAGCAACTTGGATAGGAGAACAGTGTAAGCATATTGTGAAGGATTCTACGTTAGGCCATGCACGAGAAGAGTGACACTTAGGGCCGCACGGGGTGCCTATTAGCAAATATAGATGCCAGAAACATGGTCTTTTGCGTTCTGTTTCCCACTCAATGCATAGGAAACAGCGTTCTATAGCTACTGTGTATGCTTAGTTGAAAGCGTTCGAACTAAAAGACAGTATTTCTCGTGTCTTTGGTAGCTATTTGAAGACTTAGTAGTGGTGTATATTGAGATGAACTGATACACAGAGGTCAGCTGTTGGCAATACTCCGATGATCAAAAAGTCAGATACTTTACCGGTACTGATAGCTATTGCTTGTATAGTTCGTAATAAGACTGAAGTAGCAATTTATACTTGGAGTTATTAAATGTAACGTAATTTATTTCAAGGCTGATCACCGCTTCTTGATGGGGAAGGGAGCGCGGTATAAGAAGGCTGGCTATGACGTAAAGATGGCAACGACCAATGAGCTCAAAGCAGCGAGGGTACCGGGAGCTGATTGGACAAATTTGTTTGGAGGGGCAACAAGGGACTGGAGTAGGCACTGTGGGAGTAACCAGCGGGGCAGAGACATGACCGGCTGGACCAGGTAAGGCTGCGAGGGCCACCAGGCCCGACCGGGGGCCAGGCTGGAGGCTGTGAGGAGGGCCAATAGGCGCATCGTTAGAGATTACCAGCAATGGGTGGTAGGTACGTATGGTGCTATAAGAATCAAGTGAAAAGTGGAAGAGTGTCGTCGGGTAGGGGTTTGGTGTGCCCTTGACTGAGGCTAAGCATGTCTTAGCAATATTAATTTAGGACGTGTCGTTTTCTGATTTTAGGAGGGGAGTTGCTGGTACCTGGTATCGCACAGCCTTTTGTCGCACCGCCTGTTGGCGAACCGCGCTACGGCAAAGGCGGTGTTTACACCGCAACATCGTGGCCCGACTCTGGCCGACACCGATCGAACAGGGATTTTTGCGGAAGCCTTAGTCTATGTTTTGAAACGCGCAGTGAACTTCAAGTCATGACGCGTCTGGCAACTGAAAATCAGCGAGGGCGTTACGACTTGTCGTCAGCCGTCGAAGAGTCAATCCACGGATATATCTTCGTCCAGGAGGGGAGGGGAATAATTTGGATGTGATGCCCGATTTTTACCGTGGTGTATTGTTGAGAACACTGTGCGGCATTGAATGAGGGAAGTCCAGTACCTTGGGTGTTGTGTTGGGTGCTACGAGTGCCGAATCGAAACCATAACTGTGTTAATTATTTTCTTAATATATTATGAACCATATTTAAAATTTATTAGCCACGCAATCAATTTCATAATAAACCTCCATGTCTGGTTTGTTGCCTTTGTTCGTCTTGACCTCTCCTTTTCTATCACTATCCTCTATCTCCTTCAATCATCTTCAATCTTACATTTTGTTACAT
>SDVV010006935.1:0-18105 GCA_016164225.1 Gammarus roeselii
AAGGGCGGGACAACACATCAGAGCAGCGTCAACATCAACCATTCACAACTATTCTCCACTCACGGCTGTTCAATGCACGCTCTCTCGCCATCTCCACATTCATGTCTCTCTTTCCTAACGCCTACTTCACACCATCCATCCACCCAAACTTCGGTCTACCTCTAGACCTGCGACCACTCGCCTCCGCATTCATCACCTTTTTCACCAATCTCACTTCATCCATCCTCTCCATGTTAATGAGACTCATTTAATATCACGTTCTGTTTTCACTCAGAGGGAACAGTCAGGCATACAACGTTAAATGCTACCTGATTCACGTATTTTTTTTACATGTTTGGGCAACCATCTGTGTGTGTCATGTTTTGATCGATGTATTTAACGATCTACATGATTTTCGTATTTATACGACCAACGTATTTGACGATCTGTGTATTTCATGTTCTCCATATTTTACGACCTGCGCATTTCACGGTCAACAAATATTTCGAGTAAACATTTCTCTCCGTGCGAAGACGAATTGAAACAAAATGAGTGCATTAATGAAGTACTTGTTTCCCTACGGATTGTTCTAGCCTCAGATTAGCACGATGTTATGGCACAGATCATCCTATGATTCAGGGACAATCATCCTACATGGCTGTCCTAGAAGGACCATGGTTTTTGTGTTATGTCATACTGAGACTAGCAAAAGAACCTAACTCACTCCACCGTAACATATTGGTGTCACATAGATAGACAAAACATTGCATTATGGATGTGAACGATTTCGAAATATCGTTGCTGTTGAGTCGCCTGCAACGAGTCTGTTTACCGCGGTAAACTTGATGAGCCTTCAACTTAGTGTGCGAATATTTGTACTGAAGCAATTTTAAGGAATAAATGCACATTTCTGACACGGATCTAAAATTACCACTTAGAGTTTCGAGGAAAATGGTGTAATGATGTCGTTCACGCTACCGTTTGGCATAGGCAAGCTAGACAGAGGTCGATAACGAATGTACTGAAGTCAGCAGCCATAACACAATCGGGGGCGGCGTGAAGTAGGAAAAAATCGTATGAGTTTTCTTTGGCATCAAGAAATAAAATGAGCGGATGTTGAAATAACGAGGCAGGTCAAACAATCTCTTAGGACTATAAAATGCGATCGACAAAGCACATACTCGACCGTTACAGCATGGGAGACGTGTCCTGATCATGATATTCCATTACTCATACCAGAATGAACGACGTCAGCGTGTTCAACGAGCGTATTTCAGGTTTGATCTTTCTCTCCGCTATAAGTAATGATTCAGTCCTCCTTTGTCGCCCGCCTCCCTTCACCCCACCGTCCCCTGCCTCGCACCTGTGGGGCCAATGAGGGACTAAATTCTTAACGCGGATGCACGTAAAGAAAAGAGAGAAAACAACCATAGGAAACGGCGTTTTCAATTTCTTCTGGGTCAAGTTTGGACAAACCAGCTCACCATCGACTATTTTCTGTCTATATGATTTGTTTTTTAGTTGAATTTATCGCTCAGTCGTACTGTTATATATGTCCAAAATGCCTATTTGTAAATTGGAAGCCCTCATTCAATCTGACCATAAAGGTCACTCATACACAAAGAGGTGGTTTCTTGCAAGCATTGGAAGAGACGTAGGCGATTTTAAAGCGGATCTAAAATATTCCTGTTTCATACCCAAAGCGCGAGAGAGCATGCCCATGATAGTGTAATCCTTCATTTCTCGTCCACTCCTCTCCTACCCCTGGCAGCTGAATGCTTCTTCCTAGGAGAGTGCTCAACATCCTTTACCGTCTTCCCTCCCCTACCCCTGGCAGATGAATGCTTCTTCCTAGGAGAGTGCTCAACATCCTTTACCGTCCACTCCTCCCCTACCCCTGGCAGCTGAATGCTTCGTCCAAGGAGAGTACTCAACACATAAAATATCCGTGTTTAGGGCATCTTCTTATGCTTACCTAATATGCAAACCAAAATAAGTTCTATCAGCCCTTAGAGGAGAGTAAAAATGTGGGGACAGAAAAGTATTTATCTCAGCGTGCTGTGGCAGGTGAGGGACTTTCTGAGGGTTTGGGCAGACAGTTTGTAAGCGATTGACAGAATACATTGAATGACGTCGTATTGGTGTAGTTTTTATTGATCAATATGCATCGCATTTATGATCAGTACTGTTATAAGCCACTGGCAACTGGAGTCCACCTCACCGAAATTTTTGTCAGATCTTAGATTATACGTTGTCCTTATACTGGCACCTACTTTACTTAGGTTAATCAGCGAGTGAAATACAACTATGACCGAGATATACTAATATATTTGTTTATCCAATATTTGAGACGCTGGTCGTGTGGATAATAAGTGATCATTAAGTTGACGATAAATGATCAACCACTCTGTTAATCTCACATTAAAAACGCTGATCAGGTTGATTAAGAAGTGATGGTTATATTGACGATAAATAATCAACAACTCTGTCCGATAGAAGACAGGTGAACAGTATGAGTTTCGATCGTCACAAGCCCAGTCAACAGGAGGGATCAGTGCGTCCATCACTGCTGATGCCAGGGGTTCTTCCTTATTGGCTAATCTCGGCAAACTTCAAAATTTGACCTCCTAAAATTTGATTTTGTCAAAATAGTTCTCGACTTTGCACCGAGCTGCGCCCCACACTTTGTGTGCTGAGATCCGTGCTCTAAACGGATCATACTCTCCTCATCTAGGAGTAATTTCACTCTTTAGGTCGTTGTTTTGACATTCAGTATTTTGTTCCGTTGATCCCATGAAACGATTTTATCAGGTGAAAAAGGACTCTTCATCGTTTCCATCTTTTCATCGTGCAAGTGCACCTCGCGGTGCATCACTTGGGCTTCGCATGCCTCATATAGGCCACTTTTACGTGGCCGCTGTAAAGCGTCACCTCCATACGCTTCGAATGCCTGAGCAGCCATAACGATGCGACCAATATAGGAGCGGCTTTATCCAAGCAACAACATTTGGGCTATGGCATAGAGATAATTAACTAGAGATAATAATTAGAGATAATTAACTAGAGATAATAGAGATAATTAACTCATTCAGCAGCAAGAACGCACCAGGGGATGCCGTGGCGGTGCAGTCGGTGACATCCCCCTAACTCATTAGTTCATCTCAGGTTAGTACTAACTATTTGTATTGTTTTCGTCGAGGTTACATTGTTAATGAGACTCATTGTTAATGAGACTCCATCCTCTCCATCTCAGAACACGCGAATCAACTCTGTCCTCCAATTTCTTTACCATCCCTGTTCTGATTCGAACCACATCGTTGGTGATCCGGTCTCTCAGCGTTACTCCAGCCATGCTCCTCAAACCTTTCATCTGAAAAACATTCAACCTTCTCCTCTCCTCTGCTCTCACCCCCCAAGTCTCAGCTCCGTAGAGCACAGTTGGGACAACAACACCCTCATACAGCCCTCGCTTTGCTTCCATCCCCCAACGTCTTACAGCTCATTACACTCTTTAGTGCACCCACCACATAACACCCCTCCTTCACTCGCGCCTTCATTACAGTTTCCACTAGTTCAGTTATATCCACATGGGAGCCCAGATACTTAAAACACTGAACTTCCTCCAGGAGTTCTCCATTTAGGGAGACACTCATTTTGTTTGCATTGGCAGTCGTCGAGCATCTCATTACCTTACTCTTACCCACGTTCACTCGAAGCTTCCTCTTCTCACACACTACCGAACTCAGACACTTTTGAGTCCATCCGCAACCAGGGCCGTATCATCAGCAAATAGCAACTGGCTCAACAGCCAACTTCGCTTCTAACAGTTCCAAGTCCCGACCCAGCACACTCGCATTCACCTCCCTGACCACTTCATCCATGTAGAGGTTAAACAGCTAGGGATACATCACGCAGCCTTGTCTCAGTCCCACTTTCACTGTGAACCAATCACTCACATGCTCGGCTGCCAACATAGAAACTCTGCACCGCTTTCAACAGATGTCCGCCCACTCCATACAAACGCAACACCCTCCACAGCGCTTCCCTGTCAATCCTGTCGTATGCCTTCTCCAGATCCATGAAGGCCCATAACACATCTTTTCCATTGGAAAGATACTTCTCACAGACCTGTCTCCCTGCAAAAGTCTGATCGGTACATCCTCTACCACTCTTGAAGCCACACTGTTCCTCTCCAATTGCGCGGTCCGTACAGTCTATAATCCTTTTGATCAGCACTCTCCCGTACAACTTACCAACCACACAACAGACTGATACCTCTCGAGTTGCAGCATTCATCCATTCATCTCGATATCCTTTGCCCTTATATAGCGGAACAATCCAGGCACTGCGCCACTCAATCGGTACCACGCCAGACGCAAAACTCAAGTTCAGTAACCTCACCAACCATTCGACGATCGTTACTCCACCCTTCTTCAGGCACTCGGTCGCAACGCCATCCAAACCAAGGGCTTTTCTTGCTTTCATCCCGTCCACTGCCTCCTACACTTCTTCCCTGGTAATGTCCGTCACAAGTCTTTGTTCCAAAACTGGCATCCGAGCACCACCACCCACAGCAACAATGTCAGCCCCTCTGTCATTCTCGAAATTCAACAACTCATCAAAATACTCGGCCCACCTCTTCCGTACATTCCCACTTTCCACCAACACCTAATCATTTCCATCTTTCATCACTTCCTCCTTTCTGGTCTCTCCCTTTCTCACCCTCTTAACCTCTTTCATTTCTCACCCTCTTCAACATCCTCAAAATTCAGCGTCCCTTTTGGCTCTCCTCACCACCCACCAGCTTTACCTCGCTTCTCCGCTCTTTGTAGATTTCATAAGCCGCCACCGACTTCACCTGCAACCACTCCTCAAACGCACCTCTTTTCCGTGCCACCGCCAGTTTGACCTCTCGTTCCACCACTCGCAACCTTTCCTTCTGCACCCGCTCACAGGCACACACCTCCAATTCTTTCTCTACATCTCTCGGGTCCTGTCTTCTTACGTTGTTATATTCTTTCCACAACGCCTGCTGGAACTCGTTCAGTTAACGAAGTCAACGTATATTCGTTGAAGAAATGTCGTGTCGGAGGTGATTTGATCGAAGGTGGAAGAAATGAAGCGTTAGGAAAGCGTCGATCAAACGACTTGTTTTAATCTATATTTTAACAAAGTAACCAGGATAAGCGTTTCACATTCGAAATAACGAGTAACTTTATCACGTATAAAGGGCTTGAAGAATATAACAAACCACCAATGGAAGTATTAAACTGAGAATCAATCGCAACTTTCAGGTCGTGGGTCGACAAATTCTACAAGAATGGCCTCTAATTAGCGTCCGGATGTGGCACGTTTCAGAAACAAGATCCGGCATTCGTGTCGTCATACTAAAAAAAATGGTGTCTGGCATGGACATTAGCACGGTAGAAATGGCACTCGGCATTGGCACCGGACCGTATCAAAACGGTGCGCAACAATGACACCGACCACCTGTATTGCGACGAGGAGCTGATTTGAGTTGTGTGAAGTAACATCGTTAAATGCTATTGCTTAGTATAAGCTTTGCCTTCCCTAACCTTTCACGTCAGATACTACACATGCATGATGCTCTTTTTGACTTTGTTTGACGATCTCGGCTCTTTCGTCACACAAGATTAGTTCTTTCCGCATAAGATGGCTTTTTGCGATCACAAGGGGGTCGACAATAGCCGCAGATTGACATCAAATTGGCGTCAATACCTAAAAAAAATGGCCGACCAATATTGCCCCACATTTGTCAGAGCTCAGCAAACTTGCGAGATATTGCCAAATTAAACTGAACCCGTGTGAGGGTGGCGGAGGGTAGAGGAAGATTGAGAGAAGTGACACGGGTAAGCTAAGATATTATAAGGCGCAGTAATTGATTGCTCTTTAAGGGTAGGATCAAATCAATGAGCAGATTTCTGATCACATTGTTTCCGGTGTTTTCATTATTCAACGCAGTAATTTATTAGGCATCAACTGAGCAGGGCAATAGTTAATACTGTCAGTTAAAATGTATGCAGATATATAATAATCTCTCCTAAACGAAGTTCCTTTTAAATAAGAGTCTCTTCTTCCTAATGCCATTGTCATAAATATAATCAATTAATTAGCTGGAAGCGTTTTTCTGACAAAAAAATCCTATTTCAAAATTTCGAAATTATTTTTTGAAGCTAAAAGCTGGATCGAATCTTGCCTAGTCCTGTTATCAGGCTATAGAGAAAGCCTATCCATCAATATGAAAACAACTTATTATCATTTTCATGCACCGAATCGACAATCAATCGTAAAATTGTACCCAAATTCAGAAGATTACATTCAGTCACTCGTAAATCAATTTTTGTGATGATGTTTTTATTTACTACCTTGCTTCTTAAATATTCTTTCTAATAATGTTAAGTATAAATGATCAACGTTCAACCGTACTATCAATTAATTTACCAGGCAATCAATAATATGCACCATTCGAGCATCATCTAGTTACAGGCAATCAATAATATGCACCATTCGAGCATCATCTAGTTACAGGCAATCAATAATATGCACCATTCGAGCATCATCTAGTTACAGGCAATCAATAATATGCACCATTCGAGCATCATCTAGTTACAGGCAATCAATAATATGCACCATTCGAGCATCATCTAGTTACAGGCAATCAATAATATGCACCATTCGAGCATCATCTAGTTACAGGCAATCAATAATATGCACCATTCGAGCATCATCTAGTTACAGGCAATCAATAATATGCACCATTCGAGCATCATCTAGTTACAGGCAATCAATAATATGCAACATTCAATTATCATCTAGTTACGACTGAACACAAGTTTGCGTCACTAGATCAGGTCATTAAGCATAGCTTCATAATAGAACGACTTAGCGGGTAAATAACAACCCTCGTTACGAATCCAAGAAAACATACAATTAAAAATTACAACTCAAAGAAAATAAGTTGAACTATTTTTGAAACGGTGCTAAGTTCCGCACCGATGACGTTACATTTTTAATAGTACTGTTGCATGCTGAACTTGTTTCATTTATTTCCTTATTTGTGTAACCAATAAGATAATGGGTTGTCGTTTGATAACCTATTGTCCCACTGAATGACTAACAGTTTATTTATTTTGTACGTTGCCGCTTGAAAAGGAACACTGTGGTTATAAATGTGAACATATGGTCATATCCCCCTTTTGGTTGTTTTATTACCGCAATGCAACTTTTCATAGCGACAACTTTCGTTCATCGACAACCTTTTTGTTCACCGAAAATCATTTCGAATTATTTTCCTATATTCCTTACGAGTGTACATATTTTGCTTCTGGTCGTTGTATTTTGAAGCTTTGATGAAGAAAATGAACAAGTTAGTCGATTTTTGAATAATTTTCTCTAGATTTGGTTTCGATGTTAGATTTTTTTTTGTTGATTGTGTAAGAAATTGACAGAAGGGCTTTAACGGTGAACCTTTGTTAAGTCATGTTGAAGGAGTTTGGCTATAAACGATAACAGGTGTCAATAACATTACTGATTACGCAACCGAAATTATACTCCGTAATAGTATGTTGAGGAAACACTATGAGTCGCTTCTGTCTCAAGCAACCTCTAATAATACAACTAATCTAAACATGTCTTACATTCGTTCAACACAAAATTGCTTTGATGTCTGATGAACAAAATTGCTCTCAGTGAATCCAATTGCATGATGAAATGTAAATCAATCCTTCAGTATGCAATTTTACCAGATGACAGTCATCCTCAATCACGCTATCCGGAGGTCCCTAATCCATTTTAAAATGGTCTATTGGGAGCAGGTTATTGGCTCTCCAACACAGATTGCATAGGCCTAAATTGCCCACATAATAAAAACTAAGCGGAAAAATTGTGCCGCTCTTATTGACCTCAAATACTGTTTTTTTCATTTTATTTGACTTGCGCTAGATACAGATATTGGCGAAAATGCAGTACTGTGAGGTGCATTTGAGCCCGGGTTCGTGCAAACATCTATTCAATGTGGGGACAGTGTGTGAGGGGGTCGAAGGGGGTGGGGGGGTGGATGAGATATTTGTTGCATCTCAAACATTTGATTTTCATAATTTCAAAAGCTGAATTGAAGTTATTTTTTATCTTTTTATTTATTTACAATATATTGACCGCAACGACGGCTCACGGGTTATGTGACCGCAGCGACGGTGCTGGGGTAGAGTGACCGCAACGACTGAACTGGGGTACATTGACCGCAGCGACGGAGCTGGGGTCCAGGGACCGCAGCGAGGAATCTTGAGTATAGTGACCGCAGCGACGGAGCTGGCGTACAGTTACCAGTTAAGTTAGGTTCAGTTAACAAATAAATGTTGGAATATTCGAATGTGTAGCCTTATTATTCTGAAATGATTAATAAATAAACGAGTGAAGAAACGTGATTGTGATAGAGAAGGACAGGCTTTTGACCAAAAACAACTTAAAGAGTGATGAATAAATAGGCAGTGATAGGAGAATAAAAGAAGGAGAAAGACATAAAAGTTTTATATTGTCTGACGGCACCACAAAATATATCTACGAGAATAAGGTAACTACTAATACGCTGGAGGTAGCTACTTATATGGTGGAGGTAACTACTTATATGCTGGAGGTACCTACTAATATGCTAGAGGTAACTACTAATATGCTGGAGGTCACTACTTATATGCTGGAGGTAACTACTGATATGCTGGATTTAATTACTAATATGCTGGAGGTAGCTACTAACATGCTGGAGGTAACTACTGATATGCTGGAGGGTAATACTTATATGCTGGAGGTAACTACTAATATGCTGGAGGTAACTACTAAGATGCTGTAGGTAACTACTAATATGTTGGAGACTCATAGGGTTTTGAGCACAATCCGATAAGCATGAACACTGGCCTGGTACACATCACAAATAGCACCAGCCTTGGAACAATCAATTCGAACCTTCACCGTCACAAAGAGAATAAAAATGAGTGTATCAAAACAATAGTTGTAGTAGTCACTTTACATGGTAGGCGGATATCATTTACCGGACACGACACTTAATAATGAATTCGCTCTTGCCACCGCTGACCTGCTGGATATGATATCGGGCAGCTATTGGGCCAACTTAGAGCCCTGACGTTAGATGTCGTATCACAGCCCCTCACGCTGGGGCGAAACGACAATCGCTTGAGTCTCACGGCACAGCAGTGGTGGCCGGACCGTCAACCCTGTTCCTTAGACTGTCATCACAGCCTCAGACGTTGTGGCTCGTGTCCAGTCACCCACCCAAGCAACAACAAAAATCAAATCCTCAAATCAAATATTTAACCTAAGATTACTAACAACAAAATCCTCATAACCTCAATTTATTAGCTCACATAATATACCACGCCACAGATAATGTGAATGAGTCGACATTCCTCCTCCCGTTTGCCCTCTGGCCAGAAAGTGAGGCCCGGCCCCCTCGATGGTGCACTGTCTCGTCTGCCCATACTCACCTCTACTTGCTACCTTCCCATTGCCAGGCCGTAGCTTCTTGTCGCCACTCTTCGAGGGTACGCGGTACCCTCGAAGACTTTCAGTAATTGATTTTTCGCTGTTTGACGTTACTACAACGTTGACGTCATTAATGTGCTGACGTCACTACAATGCTGACGTCGCTACAGTGCTGACATCACTACAGTGCTGACGTCACAATTGTGCTTGTTATAAAAAAATCTACGGCGGAGACCATCAACTGAACCAATAAACGAGTGCTAAACAACTGCTCTCATACAGAGACTTCCAATCATTGGTTAAATGGAAGTGTGTTTTCCGTCCCACTTGCTTGTTCTAGGGAGAACACTGCAGAACTGTACACGATGGCCCTTAAGCTACGAGCCGCTTGAGTGGCGATAGTCATCGAATCGAGCAGCCGGGACACTCTCCACGAAGCCCTCCCTAGTTACCATAAATAAGTTGCCTTGCTTTGCGTCTTGGCTTGTGAGTTGGAAAACAGCATTCACTAACGTCCATTTCCATAAGATAAAATGAATTACATCCGCTACAATGAAGGTAGGTTACATGTGTTCACAACCGTCGGGTTGATTCGTGCTGTCAAAACTCGATCAAAGGCGTTATGTTGACGAGATGGAATCAATGCAATTTGATTTATTTAACAGAGAGAACAATCCGCCGAGTCAGATATATGTCGTCGATTCGTTCACATTTCTCTGAATAAAGGTTAAACACTCTATCTTCTTTTTTAACAACCGTTGCCCTCTTCATTTCTGTCGTAATTGGCTCGCCTGTCTCAGAGCCAATCAAATCCAGGACCTCGGCCCCACTCATGACCGTTGAATCCTTTTCCACCAAAGGGTCGGATAGGCTTCTCCACATTAGCCGAGCAGACATTAAAGGGCTACCCTCGCCGTCGGAACTATTGGGTAAACAATCTGAACCGATTCAGCCCTCAAAGAAGCCGGGCTTGTGAGGCAAACACGGAGTGAATAACATATCAGTAACCATTGGTTGAAATGTTACACTGAAATTACGGAGAAGGAGAGGTATCATAAATTCATACGTCACAGCCTACTTGTGAGAAAGAAATACTAATTCACACTTCCCGTTGGCGATAAAATAGTTCATTTATATGATGAGATCAATATATACATGTTATGCTGAGAAAAATATTTATTTCTCAATAAGATTGAATGATTAATAATTCGGATAGTGGAATATGCCTAGCATATCTTTAACGCTCATAATCATTTCGTGGGCGGGTAGGTAAAGCCTTAGTTTTCGATGCGTTTTTCGTTTATTCTGAATTTAGACAGTTAACATAATAAAAAAATCCACGAACAACTGCCAGTCCTAGTAGTGTTATCGAAATCTTTGCGTTGTTCCTATTCTTGACAAGGCTCAGCTTCCTTAGATACTCTCTGTGAGTGGCTTTTACATGAGAGAATAAAAATCGGTCCGAGGAGCATTGTCGACTTCCGCTATCTTCTTTTACACCCAACCCAGAGGCAAAATTTAGCAAACATATTGATTGACTATCCCAATATCTACAGAACAAATGTCCCACAGACCAAACAATTTGCTCGATCACAGTTGTGTGTTATGCAGAATCACCTCTAGACCCGATAATGTATAATGTAGCCGGATCACAGTTGTGTGTTATGCAGTATCACCTCTAGACCCGATAATGTATAATGTAGCCGGATCACAGTTGTGTGTTATGCAGTATCACCTCTAGACCCGATAATGTAGCCGGATCACAGTTGTGTGTTATGCAGTATCACCCCTAGACCCGATTATGTAACCGGATCACAGTGCTGTGTTCTGCACATACTATTGCCCCTAGACCCAATAATGTCACCGGATCACAGTGTTGTGTTCTGTACATACTATTGCCCCTAGACCCAATAATGTTACCGGATCACAGTGCTGTGTTTTGCACATACTATTGCCCCTAGACCCAATAATGTTACCGGATCACAGTGCTGTGTTTTGCACATACTATTGCCCCTAGACCCAATAATGTCACCGGAGCACAGTGCTGTGTTCTGCATGTACTATTGCCCCTGGACCCAATAATGTTACCGGATTACAGTATTGTGTTCTGAAGCTGATTATTTGAAGTGTCTCTCGTGTTTCGCGCATGTTGCAACAAGTACAGGTAACAAGGTACGTTGACACATACCGTCAGTAGGTTCGTATTAACATCTATCGTTAAAACAAAATATGCAACATGTACAAATGACAAGGTTTGTTGGAACATGTACCGGTAACTAGATATGTTGAAACATGTAAGGGTAACTGGGTATGTTTCAACATGTAACGTTAACAATGATTGTTTCAACATATGTACTGGTAACTAAGTTTGTTGCAACATGTGTACCGGAAGCACGATGGTTTGAAACATGTGTGTCGATAACAAGACGTGTGTGTGTGTGTATATTAAATAAAAGTATCTTATATCAAACAAAACAATAGTTTATAAATCATGCCTTCAAATTTCGGGTTACAAAATTCTTTTATTTTGAGTCCATGCCTAAATGAAATGAACTCGAGACGGTGAAATCTTCTTTACCGTGTACCTTTTCGCTGAGGTTCAAATAAAGTAAAACATGTGTCGCGCATAGAAGACATACATGTAGGTTGACGTTATTTATTGTTTTTCTATATCATGGAAATGGTAAGACCCAAAACATAATTACACTTATGAATATACGTTATTGATCGATTACACTCTTTATAGAAGCATCGCGATGCCTAAGTTGTTATTTTCTGGGTCTAACTTGAACAGTCACTATACTGTTGCATTGATACGGTTGACTTACGAGCATTCACAAATCTCGCTTGAGACACGTGGGTTAATTATTTCTTAGGCATGCTAGGGGCAATCAGTGTGTATAGACTTACAACTCAGCGTGTGTGGTCTTGTAGCGCTTCCGCCTCAAGACCGCCTCGCCAGGGAGGACTCCTTGGCACGACATCCGACTCCTGGGTAGATTGGCCTTTGACAAGGTCGGTATTTAGGCCTGGGTTTATCCGAGCTAGAGAACCTAGGCGACAGGGACAAAGACAAGGAGTAAGCTACATTGCTGTGCTGACTGCGCGCACCACACAATTGGGCAATTGCAGGCGATAATCGAAGAGAAAGCATATTGTTATAAATCGTGACAACATTAGACTTAAAAGCTTCAAATATTATAAATAGTTAATATGTATTAACAATGTAATCATTGTAATATTTAACACTCATTTACACACAAGCATACAAAAACAATGTCGGCTCATAAACTATTACAATGTGCCAGCGAGGTTTAGGAGAATATACATAATGTTCAAACCAAGGGTAAAACATAGCATAGATGATGTCACTGAAGATAATATAGGGTTACAATCTTGACCCCGCGTTTAAGACGACATGAAATAGGTTGTGTAAACAATTATTTGTTTCGAGAAACATTGCAAAATGTTTGGTTAAATAACAGACACAATTTGCACAGTGAGTGGATTTCTCGCATAAACAATTAATTGAATCAGCCTCGTTTGTTCCGCAATACTAAACGAACACCGGGATCATGCATTTCATGATTTCGTTCTGTCGTTTGCCTTTTATGTACTAAGTACTTGTTGAGTGAAGAACATGTGTCATAATATTTCGTTCCTTTCCGTTGAACCCGTGTGATCCTAGGGACAAATGTTCTACTTACCCATTATTTACCTTAATGGTAGTGAACTTCCATGGCCTCTCACAGTTGTCACTGGTTTTTTGATCACTTAGTAGAAAAAAGTTTTCGGCATATGCAGTCCCTCGACTTTGAGGTTATACTTGAAAAAAAATATGACGCCCGTATGCTGATGATAATGATTTAGCTCTTCTATCGCAATAAACTGGGAATCCCTCTACCTGGCAATAGTCTGGATCTTGGTGTGATCTGTCTCAAAGAGAATAAGTTGCTTGTGGATCTATTGAATAATGCTTGTCAACAAAGTTACAGCATCAGGAAAATCTTCACTTTTGCGCGGATAATCGATTTTATTTATATATGACCCCAGAGCTTCAATCACGTTGTGATTTGATAATCATTTGCTATTGGTTACTGCTCTGAGTTTGTGTCATTAGAACGCAGGTCTTTCGCAACTTGTTAATATTCATCGAAGCGGTTCCCATTAAGAACTACCAAATACCGCTACACCTTCTACTACATAATATATTCAAACAGTTATCAATATATTTCTAACGAAGAAATTGAAATTTATCATTTTGTCAATTGACTTACAATGATCTAACAAATGTATTCACGGGATAAAAGATGTATACAAATTTCACCATGTAAAAACAAATTTTCCTCCTTACACACTGCATCAAAATGCTGGTATAATATAAGCAATAGTCGCATCCTTCGTTCCGTTCGCCAAGAGTTCCAGAGCGGCTAGTGTCCAAATAAGGAACCGCTATTTGCCAGTAAAAATAACTTCACGTCTGCGATGCGGAATCTCTCCAGCGTGTTTCAACGGACTGACTGACACTGATTGCTCGAACCTTTCGCCGAGGGAAGTCGAATAATATCCCATCACCCACCTTTATTTTGCGTTACGGAACGAAAAACTAGATGGGGCAACTGTCGTGCAAGGCTACTCAAAATCGTGACGCACCACAGGGAAAAGAGGTGTTATCTGGCATCAGTGAAAAAAAAACTGAATGTCTGGCTGTGATGCGGTGGAGTAGGGACGATTGGTGAATTCACGTTGATGGACGGATTGTAGGAGGGGATGCAGGAACGAAGTGGTACAAATCACGTGGAGGGACGGATTGTAGGAGGGGATGCAGGAGCGAAGTGGTACAATTCACGTTGAGGGACGGATTGTAGGAGGGGATGCAGGAACGAAGTGATACAATTCCCGTTGAGGGACGGATTGGTGGAGGGGATGCATGAACGAAGTGATACAACTCTCGTTGAGGGACGGATTGGTGGAGGGAATGCAGGAACGAAATGATACAATTCACCTTGAGGGACGGATTGTAGGAGGGGATGTAGGAACGAAGTGATACACTTCACGTTGAGGGACGCAGGAACGAGAGGAGATGCAGGAACGAAGTAATGCAATCCACGTTGAGGGACGGATTGTAGGAGGAGATGCAGGAATGTATTGATACCGAGTGAAGGGGCGGTTCTCATCATTGGTCCAGCTGTCGCGATGTTCTGGTCTGGGGAAATACCCAGGCATTGTGGGGCATTATCCTAAATACCCAAGGGAGTAGATCATCAATGGTTTCCGCTGAATATTCCCTACAAGTAGGTTGTTACATTAGCCAAATTTTGCGTGTGATGTTTTTTTAATGTTGAATTATTAAATATGAGATGAATGCATTGATGTTGTTATTATGGTTAAGTTATTTAAGCAGTATTTATAGAAATTTGTTTCCGGGAGAGCTGGGGGCAAAGTTGTAGTACTGCTATACTGCTGCTTCCAACGCACAATACCCAACCCAAGAAAATCGTACAAAGCGCTTCCTTTGCATTAACTTTATAAAACAAGAATCATGTGAGGTCATCCAGACGATGAATTGCAGAGAATTGTAGCGGATGTCCTATACCACTCTTTTGCGAATAAGACTCTCATGGCACCTATGCTGATATTTGCCATCAATTTCGAAAGATGTGAAATATATATGGCATGTTGTGTACTAGGTGCTAACTTAACACATTGGGAGCTGTCAGACAATTATTTGAAGAATCTGCTCCGTCAACAGTGAAATATCGCAGAACTGACCCGGAAAATACTTATAATGTTCGGGTTTGCTCAATACATTCCGCACGAGTCAATATGGGAGAGTCCTAACGTATGAAGCACTGAACTGACTCGTGTCAGCAAACGCGTCAGTGCTGAAGGAACGTTCTTCCTACTCTCCTCCTGTAGACACAACACCGTACTGCACGTCAATAAAATGATTGGTATATAGATTTCAATCATTTCAAGTGGGATAGGAAAGAATAAAAATTATATATGGCTTACGCTGGAATATTTTCCATGGTCAAGTTTATATAGGAGTCACAAATAGGATGGGTGTCCAAGAGGTTTATACTGTTAGGGGCCAGGCAAATGCAATGAATTTGGTCTAATTCTCAAAAAAAATCCAGTTCTATTAAAGTGAGTACCATTTAATCAGTGGAATCACATGTGAGAATATTGTCTGGATAACACTTTGAGCGCAGTCGACATAGGACCAACTAAGGTGCAGTTGATCCTCTGTCTGTTGTTAACTCGCAGTGGATCAGTTGAAATGGCAGTTCCACTTCTGACATCAGTGTCATATATTTACACATATATTTTAAAAACAATAGATACATGTAATGGTTTAAATGAGTTCTCTAGTTTGTTGAAACAAACTCTTTCCATTTGTCAATGTTGTTGCTAATAACTCAAAACTACTGTGCATTCATCCAATGTTAAGTATTCATAAGTGATGTACGTATGAATTTTACAATTTGTGTCTGTGCGATGTAATCCACCATCAACCAAAAGTTATTAAAACAAGCCTTTTTGAGTAGTTACATATAGTCCTTAATCGTGTAGAAACGCTGTTGTCCAGTCGGCAGGTCATAAGGTCACCGTTTCGAGACAATTTATTGTCATGTAATCCTCCATACTACATTATTCTTGACCTGCTCCTCAGGTCGTTTGTGCAGTGGTTGTCAATTTCCGCTCCGTCAGTCCACAGGGACGCTAAATTCCTTCCTTGTGTTAATATCCATATGTGAACAGACAAAAATCCTAATAATTCATATATTCAAACTCCTCATGATGACAAGAGACCTCGCAATGATCACCAATCATCGAGGGCAGGGGATACGCGTGTCCGTCATAAGAAAGTTAATAGGGTTAGGGCAGTACAGTTTGTGATTTTAAATGCATCGGGCGCTATAGCCTTGGTGTGTATATAATTGTTTTTTTTCTGATCTCTTCCATGTTGAACGTATGGCAAGGGCAAGCCTTAAACACAATCATCACACGAAAACACTACACTTATTACTCTGCCAGACAAAGATTGCCAAATTTAGGTCGGGATTTAGTAGGAATTGTTTAGGAGGTGAATGAAAAGGGCTTCAAAGAAACAGTCATTCAACAATAGAATACACTACGAAACAATTTGCGATCGATTTCAAACTCACGCTCATTAAATATATATTTATATACATCATGATTGTGCATGCAAAATGTTTCAGATCTGTTCCATAGGTGAACAAACACAGTAATGAATGCTGCCCGACATCTTCGACGTTTAAACCAACACTCTCAACACATGTCGATTTCGAGCAGCCTGTGCAACGCGGCGTGCTGTCTGCCGAGACTGGCTCTCTTCATACGCAATAGACGAGTGAAAAGTGGGACATTTAGGTGAAATTGAAGAATGCTTGTGACTCCTGGCATGGGATGCAGCGAAAACAATCGGTTTCCTGGAACGCGCTCATTAACAATGCAGACGACAGCTGTGCACTACACATAGCTGCTGTACGTCTGCTCCATTGAGTGGCAGACGACAGCAGTGCACTACACATAGTTTCTGTACGTCTGCTCCATTGAGGGGCAGACGACAGCTGTGCACTACACATAGCTGCTGTAGGTCTGCTCCATTGAGTGGCAGACGACAGCTGTGCACTACACATAGCTGCTGTACGTCTGCTCCATTGAGTGGCAGACGACAGCTGTGCACTACACATAGCTGCTGTACGTCTGCTCCATTGAGTGGCATTCCTGTGCTGTCAGCAGTGTAGCAAAGCCCAGCTGAAGTTGGTTTAGTGAATCCGTTGCCAGGGATGAGGCAGGTAGCTTCCTCAGGGTAATTTGTGCTTGTTGTTGAACGTCTGAAAATGATCCGAGTTTTACAATTCCTAAGGTTGAAGGGTTAGGTGTTCTACTGGACACCCACACGTGCACGCTTGGCACTCAATTATAAGAATTGAATATCACAGCACTAGTTTAGCAAAAAAAAGATTATTTTTTGAAATATCATATCAAGCTGATACGCAACTTGTTATCATGACGATGACCATTTATTCATATATTATCACAATAGCTAGCAAAAAGCTGGTATAACATAATTTGTGAAAAAAAAATTGTCCCTACACTTGCAGATTTTATACGAAAAATCGCAGTATGAAACGCGGAATTTAGATTGTGAATGCTACCACACGGGCCAACCAGATACGTTCTGTGGAGTTTCAGGTCATTAAATGTGCTATTTTAAGTGCAACTTTTCCTTCCGCAATTTCCCCTGCGCCAACCGCACCCCTACAATCTTACTGAGCATTTCCGCGTAAGAGCCTTCATTTCCTTTGCCGGCGTCAGCACCAGTTGGCGAGCGAAGGGCGGCTCACGGGCGGCTTTTCTACGTCGGGCCGGCAAAGTGCACTAAATGCAAACTGGCCATGAAATATCCAATGGGACTAAGAAAGCGAATACTAAGTACCCGTTTTCTCCATAAGTTCGTGATCAGCCAGAATAATCAAAGAAAAGTTTTAATGAATGTATGATGGGATTCCGTTATTTACCTATTTTTTTACAGAGCATTGAGCAGAGTATAATTTACAAATCATATATATGTGGGTATAT
>SDVV010006936.1:0-18105 GCA_016164225.1 Gammarus roeselii
ATAACAACCAATGCAAAATTTATCACAATGAAAAAAGGACAGAGAAAATTAAAAGACCCCATGAAAGAAGAAAAAATAAAATACTAAAATAAAGTTTTATTGATCTATGAAATGAATAATCATCCATCTACCCCAAACCTTATCGAAGCCGCATAAAAAGTGATTATTGGCTCTGCTCACCGCTCTAGAATAAAGGTTTTTCGTGTACGGGCTGCGCACTAACACCAAGGTTAGCCGTGCAGGGGCCCGCACTAACACCAAGGTTAGCTGTGCAGGGACCCGCACTGACACAAGGTTAGCCGTGCAGGGGCCCGCACTAACACCAAGGTTAGCCATGCAGGGGCCCGCACTAACACCATGGTTAGCTGTGCAGCGGCCCGCACTAACACCAATGTTCGCCGTGCAGGGGTCGGGCACTAACACTAATGTTAGCCGTGCAGGGGCTGCGCACTAATACCAATGTTAGTTGTGCAGAGGCCGCGCACTAACATCAATGCTAGCCGTGCAGGGCCGCGCACTAACACCAATGTTTGCCATAAAGAGGCTGCGCCCTAACACCGGTGTTAGCGTGCGGGCCTGCGCACTAACATTTATGTCAGTCATGCTGTGACTGCGCACTTCCACCATTGTAGCCGTATTGAGGCCGCCCACTAGCACCACTGTTCCCCGTTCAAGAATTGAGAAACACAATAGACCAATATTAGTCGAACAGATGCTGCGCATAACACCAATGTTAGCCGGGTAAGGGTGCGCACTAACAATAGGGTTAGCCGTGCAGGGGTCGCGCATCTGAGAGTCGTGGGCAGGCACTAACTTCAATTTTATTTGTGCAGGAATCGCGCACTAACACCAATGTTAGAGGTACAGGGCCGTGAAATGACAATAATGTTATCCGCGCTGGGGCCGTGAATTAACACCAATGGTAGTCGTGCAGAGGCATCTGACTAGCGCTTGTCTTAGTCGTGCTGGAACCACGCACTAACACCCATATTAGCTGTGCAGGGGTCGTACACTAGCATCAATATTAATCGCGCAGGGCCGTTCACTAACACCAACGATAGTGAAACAAGAGTCGTGCACTAACACCAACGATAGTCGAGCAAGGGGCGTACACTAACACCAACGAAAGTCGAGCAAGGGGCGTACACTAACATCAACGATAGTCGAACAAGGGGCGTACGCTAACACCAACGATAGTCGAGCAAGGGGCGTACACTAACACCAACGATAGTCGAGCAAGAGGCGTACACTAACATCAATGTTAGCCGTGTAGGGGCGTACACTAAAAACAATCTTTGCCGTGATGGGGCCACACACTTACACTGATGAGGGTGATAAGTAAAGGGTCTAAGTCCATCGGATCTACGAACGCGAGCACTTACAGTATTGTTACCCGTGCATTGGCCGCACCTTAACACCAATGATGGCCGTGCAGGGGCCTCACACGAATGCCAATGTTAGCTGCGCAGGAGCCTTACACTACCACCAATGTTGTCCGTGAAGGGGCTGCGTAAGAACGCCAGTGTTAGCCGTATGGAGCATACGAACAAATAATATTGTTAACCATGCAAGAACTGCACCCTGACATCAGTGTTAGCCGTATAGAAACCGGGCACTAGTACCAATGTTAACCGTGCAGGACGGCACAATCACATTAATGATAACTGGGTTGAGGCCGCGCACTAACACCGATTTTAGCCGCGCAAGGACTGCTCACTAACAACAAGGTTAGTCGTGCAGGGGCAGCGCGCTAATATCAATATTAATCGTGCAGTTGGCAAGCACAGACAAAAATGTTAGCCGTGCAGGGATCGCGCATCAACAGTAGCATATATGTCTGCGAAACTCGGATGTGAAGGAATAAGATACGGGTTAATAGAGTTACTTTTCGCTCTACGGAGTTTGAGCCCCACATTTTCACGGACGACCGGAGTCAGGCAGGCCGCTAACGGGTGACTCATTCGGATAGACGGATGGACGGACGGACGGACAGCTTTCGGATTATTCATAAGGTATGTTAATTGGTTATATATATTATTCGATTTTTATATGTTAATAGGTTATATAAATAGAACAATAACACACTACCTCCGGTATTCACATTTCAATGCTTGGGTATATTGTATTACAGCTTCGTTGCATGTCATGCTGCATATATGAATTCTCAATGCTAGTCCTCTGAATGTTTAGGATATTAAAAACATACGTTTATAAAATAATGTTTATTGATATTAAATTGTATCGGTTACATAATAATTTACATGCAGTATTAAACGTTAAATCCGTTGAATGCGCTTGGGCAAATTAGGTAAGTTTGCTCTTATCTGTTCTTTGTCTTATCAGTTTTTTTTGGGACACGTTTGCAGTGTTTTGAGTGAATGTTTCGTCAGATATTTTACGTCTGTATTATAATTCTATACATTTTTTTCTGTACATATATGTTTGTTTTCTTATCTAGTTGGGGTATAATTGACTCGTTTTTAGCGGTGGGATGCTTGGTACCAGCCTGATATTGAATTTTAGGTTATATTGTGTCTTCTTTCCAGTCGTTTATTTCATATGTTTTCAATATCTATAGGAATAGTAAGGCTTATTAGTCTGGTAGTTGGCGAGTTGATGTTTGTTTTTGGGTTGATGCAGCAGCTTCGTTCGAGAATCTATCTACCCCCTAATGTATTACCCAGGTTTGAATCAGATAGATCGGTGTTCCATTGACGCGGTGTTCCAATAGCGAGAGTACTTGAACGATATGGATTTATTGTAAGTTATTATATTGGGTTATGTATTCCTAGTAATAATCAGTTGATTTATGTGGAATTTGTATTGTTTTCGCAATTTTGAATAGTTATCTCATACAGTTATAGGAATTTTTAGGATATTTTAGGTTTGCATTTTCCGTGTAGCACACTATTTCAGTCATATTTGGTTGGTTATTGCATCATTTTGGTATTTTATATGTATACATGACATTCTTGTTACGATTAAGCCGTGGTTACTTTAGTTGAAGAAATGGTAATTTAACCCTGTCTTGGATTGATGCAGCAGCTTCGTTGCGAGATTCTGTATACTCCATAACGCAAATGTTTCATTATCAAGCGTATGTAGACTGTTCGGGTAATCTTATCTCGATTTTTTTGTATAGCGAGTATCGGTTGGAAGCCCTATAGCAAGAGTACCTGAATTTTAGTTATATCCCACAGTTATAGGATTTTTTAGGATATTTTAGATTTGCATCGTCCATATAGCACACTATTTCAAGCATAATTGGTCGGGTATTGCATCATTCTTCTTATTTTTATTATGTATTGACCGTTTTAGTATGTGTCTTTGAGTTTTGTATGTTCTATGTGCAGTTTACATCTTCGATGCAAGGTATTGGGTATTTTACACACTATCGGAATATTAGGATATTTTACGCTTGTATCTGCAATGTAGAACATTATTTCAGGTATAATTTTGTTCCAAGTTGTATATTTTTAGTGTTTCAGACATCTTTTTACATCCTGGCAATGATCCCATTTGTTACAAACTCGGTCTTGCTGTTAGGGTATTGTATGTTTATTGTAGGACAGTACTTCAATGTTTAGGAGGAGTTAGAGAGTCCCCCGGGCAAAAGCTCATTGCGTTTACGTTCATTTCCGATTTACTGTGGTGGATACCCCTAATGTATTGCAATTTTTTATGTGAATTAGAGTAGAGTAGAGCATATTTTTGCTTACTTTTTATAGTTGTTGTTCTTGTTGAATGATTTTTCCAAGATAATCATAGGAATGTATGTTTAAGAGATGTAAGTCCGTACTGCTTCTTTGTGGAATTTCGTCATTGAACCCTAGCAAGTGTATAGTGCAACGTTTTAGAAGACGATTTGCTGGAAGGATGGGTCCTGGTGTAGAGGCGACGTACACTCTATGGTTGTCATTTGGAGTTCGTCCAAGTTCAACATGATTTTGTAAGTTTTTTATGGACGTCGGTTTTAAGTTCCATGGGTATGTTAGAGAGGTTATCCGACAAGCTGCTGATCGTTATAGTGATTTAATTAGGTCGTCAGTGAACAGAGGTCCAGATTTTTATGGTCACACTCTTTGAAACTCATGTCAGCACCATTCTTAACCACTGTACCTGTATATAGATGTTTGGTTATGTCCAGGATGTGACTTTGCTTTTCGTTGTTCAGAGATGATGAACTAAACAGCTGCATGGTATGTCTAAGGTATTGTACCGTGACTGGGTGTTACCTCTAAATTTGTTATATATCAGTGTTAGATTGCTGAGAAGTGACCTAGTTAAGCATTGTAGAGTTCGTTGTTACGACACAGTGAGCTTGGATTTTATCTTACTAGAGGCGTAGCTCAAGTTAGGTCTAGAAATTTGTTATGTCAATGAACAGGTATCGTAGTATAAATAACATTTTTCGCATTAACTCAAGTGTTAAACGTTAGATATTTTCGGTTTGGTTGTTATGTTATTAGTATACGATCTTAGTCACGGACCAGATCACGTGGGATATTGGAGTAGGATTTATCATCTGGATGTGGTAGGATACACCGTATATAATAGTTAATCAATGTTGCTTAGGGTAGAGTAGAGAATCTTATTTAGCTATTTATAGTTGTTGTTATATATTTTGATTACAGTGTCCAGAAATATATCTAAATCAGGTACATACTCGCCTAATTTCATGAAATGTTGGGTATAAAATACGCTTAATTGAATGTAATTATCCAAAATTTGTATGTTTTACCTCTCGATGTTGGATTTGGGTCCGGTTCCATGTCGTCTTGAAGATCTAATCTACCGGATTTGTGTAGAGTTATTGTTAAAATTCTTCAATAATTTAATATACATCTCAATTATGTTATCCGCTCGCCTGTCTTTACTAGATGCTCATTCCCGCATGCCATACTTTTATAGCTGTTTGTGATACGTTTGCAGTTGTACACTTAATTCAGGCTTTGTTATGAGATTGTGTTCCAATTCGGAATATCTGTCTTATTTGAACGTTCACAATATCCACTATAGCATTTTTCACTAAAGGTTTGTGGTGACGGCCGTAAACCTAACTCATCCTAACCTAATCTAACCAAGGATTATATTTTTTCCCCCATTTTCATTCTTTAGTTATGTATTTCTTCATTGATTTAACCTTCAGTCATATCAAATCTATCCACTTGACTCTGTAGTTTTTGCCAATCTTCATCAGTTTAAGTACCTACAGAAAATATTTTTTTTTCCTTTGCTTGTCACAAGTCCAGTAATATCGACTAGTTTCAAGTAATGTTAGGTGATCGCTCGTTAATAGACCGTAGAGTTCAAGACGTTTTTGTATGTTTCCCGCATATGTCAGTGATTGTTATGGGTGTTAAAAGAGTTAGCAAGTTTTATGTATGGTTTTACCGTTAGAATAAGATTTTTTTGTAGTGTTGGATGCGCTGTCCTACCATTTTTGTCTATTATAACGAATATAGAATAAATCCACTTTATCATATTTACAACAAATCTGTTATGTAAGGTCCGCAGTCAACAAGATCTAGGATGTAAGCCATGTCTAAGGTACATAATTAGCTAAAAACATATCAATGGATGCAATCATTGATCAGATACCAATGAATACCAAAAGGGTTACCATACACTGTCAAATACATTAATACCTAGGCAACCTAACCTATTCTATCCAATAGTTATATAATTTCATTCAAGTTTGAAGCTTATGTATGGTATTGATATGCAGGATTCTCTCCGCTTGGGGGTGTATATTAAACATATTATTAGCAGTTTGAATACATTTCTCTAATTTTGATCCAGCAAATATCCTTTGCAAACGTTTAGGTTCCAGAATTTTATCGATATCTCCATCACATGTTTGGATGACGCTCAGCATGTAGGTTCCAAAAGAACAAATGCACTTCAATTTGTTACACTTTTTATTGTGGATCAGTTATACGCGATGTTAGATTCAAAAACGTGGTCAACCTAACCTAACCTAAACAATATTTATTTATTTTTCATCTAACTTTGATGGTTATGTATGATATTTAGTCATTATTTTTGTGCGATGAACACATCAAATCCCCTCCACACAGCTCTATTTTACGTAGCTTTTTTTTTTAATGTCACACACAAAGTACACACGTACACGCTTTGTACGCATACACAGGGTCGGTCACGGTATAATGACGGCGTATACAGGGGTCAATACCGGCACAATGTAGACACGTACACACATTTAGTTGTATGCATATACAGGGTCGGTCAACATCTGTAGTATATTACCTCTGATCTATGATTTTTCCATTGGAACAAAGTCCCTTGCTTTTGTTGCAAGACATTTAATGTGGAACAGCTTCACGTCACGTTAGGTTTAAAAATCTAATTATCCTGTCCCAGCCAAGTTATCCAAGAATTAAGTGTCATCTTTCGAGATTTAACTGCGTACTTATGAAACTTATTCATCGAGTGAATCAGCTTCACATCATGTTATGTTAAAAGAACTAATCAACCTAACCTATTGTATCCAATAAAATATGTATTTTCGATCGACTTTAATGCTTGCATATGATTTTCAGTGTTTTAGGATTAATGCATAGCAAATATCTTCACTTGTATTTACATTTTAATCTATTCTCTGCAGTTTTGACACATACTTCCAATTTTTATCTAGCAATTTTAATCCGTTTTCATAGATAATCCCCATTTTTCAAACTTGGATGGATTGAATGTTACAAGTAATTCAAATTTGTATCCAGTTTCATACAAATGGACACAAGGTCTCACACTATGTTTTTCTTATTATACTTCAATATCTCCACTTGACTCTATATCCTTTGACGACTTACATATCTGATTTACATTTTTCTTCCTACATTTTAAATATTCTGAAGGCTGACGTTTCATATGCCGCCACAAATTACTGCTATTTCCATATTTAGATCATTTTATTTCTTCTCTGCAATTATGGCATACCCTTATTTCTCCATTAATATTTTAATAACGCCAAATCAAGCTATACCCCATCCTCACACAACAGAATCACCACTGAGCAAGATCTGATCCAACTCTGATTTATTTCCTACCAATCTGTAACTCATCTAGATCATTTACACCGAGATAGGTTAACGGTTTCGTTTCATACCGTGAAATATATTCTTCTACTGATTTCAACAATTTCGATGTTACCCCCGACTAACTAACTTGATGTATTTTTACTGCAATTCATTGATTAACCTGTGTGTATAGGATAAGATAAACATTTGATAAAGGATTTCCATGGTTTATTATTAGTTTTATTGTCATTATTTACAGACCTTGCTGGCATCATCAATGACATCTACCTCGCTTTTTTGATTTGAAACAGCATGGTTCATACATCCAACCATACCCATCATCACTATATTTCACTTTCCTCTCAAAATCCTACATATAATCCATCACAGCTTTGATACGAATACCAAAGTCGGTGCTGTTCCCGTGATTCCACAATTGTATTGCTTCTTCTTCTGGAATCTTATTTACTCGAAACTTCTCCAATTCAATGTATGTCCGATCTTTTTTCCGAAAGAAATTGCTGCATGCGCTTCAGTTTTTCTTTTGTTCATAGGTAAATTTTATTTTTCACCACCTCAGCTTCATTACACTTGTGAACGTTTTCTGATTGGAGCATATAAATTTCAAGATTTACCTTCATATTTTCTTAAAACTCTGTTACATACGACTGAAACGTATCGAAATCAGTTACCCAAATCCTGCTTCCTTTATCCTACATCCATACATGAATAATAGTTCCCACTCTTATGATTCTTGTTTTACCCATTCTGAGATAACTGATATTTTTCAACACTAGTCAATATTTGTTCGATCCGACTCATATCATCTTCGGTGATTTCTTCTTCCAACACTTGTAATCAAATTTTGAGATGTGAATATTCATTTTATTTTATTTTATGACGAAACGTGCGTCTCCGTTTGATCTCAACGTAACACTAACTCCATTCTCGGTATACAGCTAGCTATTATAAGTTGATTACATGTCGTTTTTTTCGCAAAACATTAGTTCTAACATTGCTCGACTAGGTCATCAACTGTGTATGTATGTATGTGTGTAGGGGGTGTGTACGAGTGTACATGTGTATATTGAAGCGTATGTACATGTTACATGAGTTAAAAAATGTGTAACAAATTTAAAATTCAAAATTTAGAAAAAATATCAAATTTTTGAGGAATGACAGAGCCAAGTCAGCCTATTGCAGTGATAACTTGGCTACTTAAGTAAGGTGTTATTCCTCGAAAATTTGAAATTTTATGTAAATTTTTAATTGAATTTTTTTTTACATTTTTTTACCTCAAGCAACACGTACATACGCTTCAATATACACCTGCACATACGTTCACACACCCTACACACATACATACACAGTTGATGACCTAGTCGAGCAATGTTAGACCTAATGTCTTGCCAAAAAAAGGACATGTAATCAACTTATAATAGCTAGCTGTATACCGAGAATGGAGTCAGTGTTACGTTGAGATCAAGCGGAGACGTACGTTTCGTGATAGAATAAACAAAATTAATATTCACATCTCGAAATTTGATTACATGTGTTGGAAGAAGAAATCACCGAAGATGATATGAGTCGGATCGAACAAATATTGACTAGTGATGAAAAATATCAGTTATCTCAGAATGGGTAAAACATGAATCATAAGAGTGGAAACTATTATTCATATATGGATGAAAAATAAAGGAAGCAGGATTTGGGTAACTGATTTCGATACGTTTCAGTCGCATGCAACAAAGTTCTAAGAAAATAAGAAGGTAAAACTGGCAGTTCAATGACTGCAAAACAAGAAATGCTTTGCTCAATTCCTATCAATTAGCTAACTGTTCTGCCACCAGAGTTGATTCTGGTGTCTGCGGTTCTGGTGTCTGTGAGTGAAACGTTCAGGATAAAAACGCCACCCGCGCGGAATGCACCGATTCCCGGGCTGGACCAGACATGTGGCTGTCCTGCATGACACCAGCGTAGTGGCCTATGTGCAATAGCAAAACGCTGGGAAACCGTGAAATGGCCCCATGCTTAGAAAACAAATAGAACTAATAACACCTGCAAATACGCTCTTCGCTTCTGTAAGAAACTTGAGGACAAATTACGTGCGACTAGTTTGTGTGAGAAAATGTTTATTGAGCGGATAATCGATTTCTGGAAAGAGATGAAAAATCTGAAACCGGAAGACAGCTCTGTTTCTCGATGTGTGAACGGTATAATAGGGGAGGGAAATATTGCTGAGATGTGGCGCGAACACTTTGATGGTATAATGAACAGTGTCAACTGTGATGCTGACTCGAATATTGTTAATGAGACGCTTAATCAGGTAAACAATATGAATGATAAAATCAATATGTGGGAGCTTAGATCAACGGTTAAGAGATGAAAAAATATAAAAGCTGTAGGGAAGCAGAAGTCTGCAAGTATGGTCCTGTTCATTTTCTGCATGTCATGTCTATTTTCTTCACTGGCTGTCTCAAGTCTAACTACCTACCAAAGCTACTCATGGATGTAGCTGTAAGCCCTACTATTAAGACAAAGACAAAATGTGCGACTGATGTAGGAAATTACAGACTAATATCAATTGCGACTGCCGCATCGAAGCTACTAGAAATTGTAATTCAGAACAGACATTAGTACCGTCAATTCACTCGTCTTACTGATGATTACCAGAGGTGACAAGGGATATATGCCCAATGTAAGCAAGATATGTTTAGCTGTATGCATATGTCCTATTACTTCACTATTGATATAATTGTCTATTAATACGGTTTCAATTTTGTTTATACTATAACGTTTCTTTCCCGCTTTATTAACATGCTCAGTTCAACTCTTGTCAACTCTAATTTCATTGGTTTCCCATATCATCATTTCTTCCCTGCTCTATGGGAATAACGCGTTGCATTGGTTATTCATTTGCATGCCTGTGATCACAGGTGGTCCCATTATGCCCTCTTACTCTTCATTCCACTCTTAGATTGCGTAATAATTAATTTCGGTGTCCTTAATCGTGTTTTTGATCCTCTATTGGAGTCTGAATGTTCGACATCGATTGTAGTATATTGTTAGAAGATTATAAGAGCTGAAAATCCTTTTCAGATAGAATTTAACAACGGCAACCTAGTTTATTGCAACGGTGTGCCTCAGTAAAACATTCTGCCGGTAAAAGACGTCGACTACGGCGCTTCTAACCTAATCTCTAAACTAACTAGGGATTCGTTCATTAGTATTTAATTATTTTGTATTTTTCACTATCTAGCTGTGCATTAATCTAGAGTAGAGTATTAAAACTCAATTAAGACCTGATTAGCAATAACTTGAAATGACTTTTTCGAGCCATATAAATACCCCAATCTGCCTCGTCTAAACATCAAGTGCCTTAATTTGCTATAAACATTTTGCTCACTAGCTTTTTAATCTCTGAATTACGTCTATCTGTGCATCCCGATAGGTGATCAAACCTGATTTGGATTTTTTTTGTGTGTCATTTTGTATCGGGGTACCCACTTTGGGAGCTTACTTCTGTTTCGTGCAAGCTGATGTTCTCGTAAAACCATAACACCTGTCTCTCTTTTAAGTCTCTCGCGTGTTTGTCACCAACACTTCCCAGCCTGCAATCCCTTAGTCAACATATTTCGAGTCATGCACCTATCAAGTGTAATTATCTTTTCTACTGGGCTATTCCGAAGATCAAACCCGTTATATAAACCGTGTGGTATTCGCTGTAGATTAATATTCACTCACCACACAGCAGTTACAATGTGGTTGTCCAAGAATTTTGAGGAGAATACATAAAGATATCCAGGAAAAAATGTGAAAAGGGTTAAGAAGGTGGATACGAAGGAGGAGGTGGTGGTAAAAGATGTAAGTGACCGGTTGCTGTAGGAGAGTGGTGATGTAAAAACGAGGTTGGCTGAGTGTTTTGGGGAGTTGTTAAATATTGAGAGGCCAGAAATACTAACACCGTTTCTGTGGGTAATAGTGCACGAATGCTGGTTTTGGGAGCTCGAGTTGTTTTGGACCTAACTGAGGAAGAAGTGTAGGAGAAGGTAACGTTGATGAAAACAGGAGAAGACCTTGATTTGGATAACGCTGCTACTTAGGGCTCAAAGAGGAGTGGAGTGGCGGTATTTGAATAGTTGTTGAGGCTACTAAATCTGTTTTGTGTCGGGCGTGATGCCTATTGAGTGGCGCAGTGATCGCATTGTTCCACTGAAAAGATAGAGCGTTTTATTATACCCGTGTCAATTAAGCCTGAGAACCACCTAGAAAGCAAAGATTTGTAACTAATTTTTACTGGGGCCTTGAACTGCACGTTAATTTACCTCAAATTTGTTCGTGTTTAGTTAATTGTGAAATCGGTAAGATTGATCATGAGGCCACTAAGTTGCATCACCTAGACCCCTAGCAAAAACCGGGGGTCCAGCGATGGGCAGAGGCAAACCCCATTCAAGAGGGGGACCAACTCCTCCCGAGCGTTAAAGACAACGATACCAACATCTACGAATACGCACTTCACAGTCTTCGCATTGGGTGAACACAGAGTCAACACGGTCTTGCGGGGTCATTCGCCTGAGCTGGACGTGGAGGAGTTGGGGTTACCCAGAGGTAACAAGGTTTACCCGTCGCGGAGGTGCGGGCACCACACGGCCCTCCCGCCATACCAGCACAGACTGGGGAATGTTCCTTCCCACCTTTGTTTGCGATGCAGGGGTTCACCCGATACGGTCGAGCGCGTCATGACGTCTTGCCCAGCCGTAGCATTCGGCTGACTCGACCACAATATCACGTCGGTGAGTGATCTGTGGGAACGCCCGAGAGACAGCATCAACTTCCTCAGGGATGTAAGAATAATATAAATGCCTACATCTGCTGAAACATCCATAACATGCACATGAAGGTGGGTTCCAAGGCTTTGAGTTGTGCGCTTGCTGTGGCTCCTCCATTGCAAGGGGAGTTGTGGCTGAGCAATAACAACAACAACGAATACGAACTTCTCCAAAATGAATAACCCCAATCCAGCAGAAGACGACCGAGCAAATGATCGCATCATGAAGCTGACTAGAAGCGTGCAAAAAATGCAAAGTCGACTAAACAAAGCGACCTGCCTCCCCAAGCAAGAAACTGAAGGTAAGGCTGACAGCAACCTCCAGTAAAACCTACGAACGTCTATGAAAATTCGAGATTTGTGTTACAACTATATTTTTTCAAATTAACGAGGCCGTGAAAAATCAGCAAACAAAGAAACCCGCGTCTTACGCATGTGCCTCTACCTCCGATAACAACCTCAACGACTCTCCAAACCAAAATCTTCCCAACCAGACTATAAAAATACTATAGAGACGCAGTTCTCTTGATTCGATCAGCACAACTTGTTCAACGACGGCTCTAAATTTCCCAAACACATTAAAATCACCTTCAATGCGATGGACAGACCGGATATCTTCCTAAACACTTTACGATAAAAACTGGGCGTCATTAGCGGCCAACGAATCTCAAGCATGACTACCAGCGGTAAAGATAGCTTCACCATCAAGGTGGACATGAAACTTCAAATCGACGATACACTCTCCAAGAACAGCATTTGCCAAAATACATGTACAATCATACCCCATTCAGTCTACACCAAGAGTGCTGGCTTAATTTACATAGAGAGCCTCCGAAAGAACAAGCTTAGCTCATCGAATGAGTTGTGCAGTACGAAGAATGCGTGGACGAAGTTAAAATCACAAAAATCCTAACTAAAAAAAATAAACCCTTCTACATCCCTTCAGCTAAAATTAAAGTCTTATCCTCCCAACATTCATAGACATACCTTTTCTTGACTCTAAAACCAGGGTTACCATTTTCGCGAGACGTCCGATGCGGTGTTATCAATACCAAAAATACGGGCACACTAAGGAAGATGCCTCCACTGTTTGTTTCCTAAGGCCCCCAAAGAGTAGAGAGATCCTGGCCCCAACATTAGCCAGAAGTTGTGGCATCCATCCATACTACTACTGCCTCCAGCCCTGCTGGAGTAACGGCCTACATTCTCTACCTTAACAAAGATCCAATCTATAACTGCCCAAATTGATAGACACACAAGCTAATTGTACACTCGAAGCGTTGCCACGTTGCACAGCCAGTCCTAGCCTCTGCTTCAGTTAAAACGTTTCGCGAGGGTTCCCAGAGGCGGCAGATAACCGTCGGCTGATGTCGTGGATCAAAAGGCTGCTGGTTTTGCCGATAACGCCGGACGTCTCGATAGCCAAGGGCTCAAAAATGTAGCGGTCACAAAAAGATTGATACTTTTTTTTGTATTTTTTGTTCTCTGCCGCGTTGGCAGCCCTGCCAGCCTCTAAAGAAGGTGCCAGGCAAGTGACTCGTCGCGAAGGTGTCCACGCAGGTGCAATCCCAGCAAAAGTTTTTCCCTCTAAAAAAAGGGAAGACTGTAACGCCGTCAGGTCGCTTACCATCGCCTCGATCGATGCCTGGCTCGCGGATCGTACCAAGGCCGACTTTGCGTAGCGCTCGTTCAATTATGTTATTCAGAGCCAAATGTCTAGGACGATAACCTCCGCTGTAAAGGCACAAGAGCGCGTGTGTGCCGGTGTCATCCATACGCTGACCGCAGCAGCAGAGCTGCGGATAACACACCGGCTCACCCACTCTGAGCGCAAGAACAATTCGAAGCGAGTCAGGGTGCAATAAAGTACCCAGAAAGGCGGCAGGAATTACTTCCAGCCAAGAACCGCTACCGTGACAAGAAGCAGCCAGGAGACGAGCCTTCGTTTTGGGATCTTGTGCCTCAAGTAACAGACCGTCCAAAGTTACACTTCCCATTTCCCTGTCCCATGACTTCTGGATAGTTCAGCAGTCTCCCTCTGGTGCGATCGCTTCATCACCAAGCCCAGCTTTCCATGCCAGCACTGCTTCCGGAAGTTCGTTAGTCTGCGTCAAAACGTTAACGTTTGACAGAAGGGCTTCGACTAAGGAACCGACAGAGTGTAGAGATGAGATGAAGCTGGGCAGGGCGATATCCTGCGCCTTGTGAATGCTCAAGCCCCCAGAACTGACTGGGAGAGTAGCTTGCTTCCACGAAAAATCTGAAAAAACAATGTTAGTAATCGTTGAAAAAGCTTCTCGGACAGATTCGTTGAAACTAGTAAAGTAATTAGTGCGCAGGTGTGTGGGAGCAACGCGCAACAGATACTAGAGTTTTGGAATGGCGAAGCACTTTTTCAGTAGGGTGAGAGCTTGGTGTGGCTCAATTACGCTCAGTCTAGAGGTCATCAATTTAAGGTCGTCAATTTGCCTGCAAGCGCTTTTGGAATAGCTTGGACAAAGATGGGTGCGCCGAGAACAGTGCTACGTTCAGCAGACGAAATTTTTATGTCAGGGATTACCTCGCGGAAAAAAGTCTCTGTTATCTCCTTGGACGCCATGTCCGAATTTTCAACGTGGATAAACTCACGTTTTTGCCCGTTAACATCCAAGCCAATTGGGTTTAACTTTACTCTCAGGTCACGGAAGTTCGTTAAAACTATATCCGGCTCCCTTCCGAGCGTGGCGTCATCCAAGTACCAAATATTCAATTCTGAAACTGCACTTATCGCAAAATTGGTCGACACCGAGGGAAAAGAGAGCGAGCCCCATGGGGTCCCGCTGTTGGATACCAGTTGCAGAGTGGATTGTTTCATCGCCAAAAAACAACAAAGAATGCTCCGAATATGCTTGCTAAAGGAGTCGGCAAATCTAGGGAGTGCGCGCACGGGCAGCTTGCAAGAAGATATCGCGCCGGATACAGTTGAACGCGTTCTTCAAATCCAATTTAAGAACGACGCGATCTGGTGGGGCGCTGGCGATGTAACGGCGCGTGAAATGCACAGCCGCTTCGCAGCCTCCTTTGGTGACAAACCCTAGTAAAACCGGACGCAATTGACGGCCCTAACGATTAGCTAACGGGGCACAACGCAAATCTTGCAAAGTTTCTGGGCAAAATAGGGCAAGTGGCTCGCTTGAAGAAGCTACCCAAACGGCCCCTCGAAAGTCGAAATCGGCAAACTTCGCTCTTACTGTTGCCTTCAATCTATCGTTTGAAATTTGTCTGACAGTAGTAGCGGTGGTTTGATCGACCAGCTCCCAAGAGGGCAAACTGGCAAGTCCCTTCTGTCCTTGTATTCCCCTCACTTGGAGACGTACACGTGAAGCTAGCGAGGGCTGCTTAGCGTCGGAAAAGTTGGAGTTGGGACACCGCAGACCCCAAAAGCTGAATGTCATGAGCCGGGCCCATGCGAGGGGAGTTCGTTCTGAATGCCGACACTTAAGAGTGAATCAAGTGCTTCTGCCACTAGAATGGTCACTCTGTGAATCAAATGCTTCTGCCACTAGAAAGGTCAATGGGATCTTGCGTAAAACCTTGATTTAGCGCTTACATTTGCCAATGTAGGTGTCGAAGTCATTAGAACCTTTCTCGCTTGATGATTCTGATGGTTGGGTCGTCGGGGCGCCGCTACAGTGAGAGTGTAGGTGATGTTCAGATGATGTTAAATATTTTTATTAATGCAGGGTAATTTACCCTTTTTTTTACTCAAAAGTTAATAGTGAATGAGCTTCTGTGAGCGATAATAATTCAATAAACCTGTGCTTTCACTTTCAAGGCACAATCTGACTCCAAGTTATGCTATCCTTTTCTACAAATGAGGTTGAGTATTATGGGCAAGCACCAAAAAACAGACACAAGGACAGTGACAAGGCTTGTTAAGTAATCTTTGGTATTGATCCCAACTTAACTGAAGACATCCAAAGGTAATATAGATGGGGAAAAGAAGGGAGATAGGAAAGCCGGCAAGAAAATCTTAGTGGCGTCTTATCCTTGGTGGGACCCCCTTTTTTGGAGTTTTTATGTCTTGAGGATTCAGTTTTCTTCTCGCCTGAAGAAGTTCACGTGCAGCAGGCTGAAACGCTGCACAGAAAATAGTTTTTGGCTAAGAGGGGGTGTGCCAAATGGAGATAATCACATACCATTCTGCCTGCCTCATTCAGGCAGACAGATTGGGCGCATGTAATAAAACAATTTTAGATATCACAAGAGAAATAGCATACCTCTAAGGTGTAGCTACCAGGAATAAAAAAATGGAAGTCTTAAGCTCCATAATGCATGAATTTTACTGGCCTTGATATTATGTTCATGTCCCAAATATGCATTCTGGAATGATAATAATTAAATAAGAGATGTCAATATTTAAAAAATGTTATTTACACTTTATAGGCACTATATAGCCATATATATCTATAAATAGGCATGAATCAAGGTAGGGTTCTACTCAAATCTAAAGATTGCTATCATGTTAGCATAATTGACAATCTTGGTATGACATTTGGCAGAGGAATCCCCCATAGCTAGCTTCATGCCTTGCACTGTTGAAATCTTGCATCCAGGTATTTACAATAGTGTCTTTCTGCAGAAATCTGCTACTATATTTATTAGTCTGCTCTACACTGGGGATAGGACATATTAAACACTGTTATTCTCACTTGTCTCCTGTGGAGCAGTATCCAAGGTGAGCCTAAGTTGCACTGGCCCAGGCTGTCTAGCCTAGCTATAGTCTATCTATAGGTTTGGATTTAAACCAATTTAACTCTGCTGTGTCTTTCTTTGCCTCTGCGGCCACGGTTTCACTTCCTGTATGTTTATGCCGGGATTTAATACTACTGCCACGCGAACTAGGATCTTGTTCGACTCACAGAAGAGTCTAGAAAAAAAAACGCTCATGAGCTTGTTGCCAGATTTTTGTAAAAATATTTCTTTGAATCTTTTATTCCTTCTGATGCATGTTCCATGGCTGTTAGAGCGTGGTATACATATTTATTTAGCCAAAATAAATATTTGTTGCACTGCCATTATGGTTGTAAGCAGTTTGTATTAGCTGAACGGAAATGTTGTAGCTACCTACAGAGAAATGCAAAAATGAGATCAAAAGATGCGATTGCTTTGTGGTAATGGGTGCTTGTGATGCACGTATAATGTGTTTAGTGTTATTAGGATAATGTAGAGTCAATTAAGGACCTCTACATCACTCCCCATTCAGACTGCAGCCAGGGATGCAGTATTGTTTCTCCCCTGCTTGGCTGACGTCCAAATGCGCAGCGTTAGCTACATGTTGAGGCGGTCTGGTGCTCTTACTGCTCCGCCAGACCTGGTGGTTCGAGTGAACAACCTGACTTGAGGTTGTGGGCTTATTTGTACTCGCCGTCCTGTGAGGGCTTGCGGTGGTAAATTTGCTGGTTGTCTGGTAGTCTGGGTTTGTGGCACGTGCCGGTCCTCTGGACGTGCTGCGTCTGGTGTGGGAACTCGGTCTGGGTCTGGTGTGGTTGACGGAACGTTTCCAATTTTTATCCTGACATATGTGTGGCGTCGCCTTCCTCACCACAAGCGCCCTACTATAGCTTTCCTACTATACTGTACTATGTTTTATCTACTACAAATGTCTTACTATAGCCTCACTACTGTAATAACTACATTTTATTCAATTCTTGCAGTCATGTGTAACTCAAACATTTCATGAGCCATTCTCATTATACATCATGTCTAAGTAGGCTCATTATGTCCGTGTGTGCTCATCGAGCAACCTCATGCTATGCATTCCGTGTTCTCACACACGCTACTCTTGTGTAACGATGCATAACACATGTGCTGGCGGCAGTCATAAAGTTAGGCCCAGCGTTTGTTCCACAATATCCGTTCGGTATCCTCCGAATGAGATCTCGTCTTTGTCGCACTATAATTGCCAATTAGCCGAAAACTATAAACTTCTAGAACGTTCATCTCTGACGTCACGTTCGCCCAGACCTCTCGATGCCGGCTCGTTGTTAATTATCCAGAACCAATCGCCCAAATGCGCAAACAACACCAACCGTCACATTCCTTTCAGTCCTCTCTGGTCATGTCGAGCCAGGCTATTTGTGCCACGTATTCAGTATCGTTCTTTCAACCAAGCCTTACTAACCTTATCAAAATAACATCATACTTTTACTCATTATTAAAAACTATCAATTCCCTTAACTAAAATTCAAAACAATA